>JAULUF010000042.1:1155000-1312500 GCA_031834385.1 Semotilus atromaculatus | reverse complement strand
TGCTCAAGAAACATTTATGATTATTATCAGTGTTGAAAACAGTTTTTACATTTTTATTTCATGATGCTATGATGAATAGAAACTAAAAAGAACAGCATTTATCTGAAATCTAAAGCTTTTGTAACATTAAACTCTACCCTTCAAAAGTTTGGGGTCAGTAAGAATTTACATTTTATTTTTGGGGGAAAGAAATATAATAAATCAATACTTTTATTCATCAAGGATGAGTTAAACTGATCAAAGTTACAGTAAAGACATTTATAATGTTAGAAAATATTCTATTTTAAATAAACGCTGTTCTTTTGAACTTTCTATTCATCAAAGAATTTTGAAAAAAAAAATTGTACACAACTGTTTTCAACATTGAAAATAATAATGAATGTTTTTTGAGCATCAAATCATCATATTATCCTGATTTCTGAAGGATCATGTGACACTGAAGACTGGAGTAATGATGATGATAAATTCAGCTTTGATCACAGGAATAAATTACACTTTACTGTATATTCACATAGAAAACCGCTGTTTTAAATTGTAATAATATTTCACAATATTACTGTTTTTTTTGTATTTTTTATCAAATAATTGCAGCCTTGGTGAGCAGAAGAGACTTCTTTTAAAAACATAAAAAATCTTACCAATCTAAAACTTTTGCACAGTACTGTATATAAAGACACATGTTCTGCGAGATCCTTGCCGTCACCTGTTCATTGGGCCGCGTGTGTGCAGTGCGCTCACCTGAGGACCCGTTTACTTAGATTTCACCAGAGAGAACATTGGACAAGTGCCTTCATACAGTTATTAATGAACTATCGCTTCATATCCATAACGATAACCAATATGCAGATGTTATAAATGTATCAAATTACGTCCGAAAAATATCGTCAGCCAATACATCAGTGCATCTCTTCAATGCAGTCGTGATATCGTGATCATGGTCAGTGTTCATGTGTAATGCATTACGAAGTAATTACTGTAATTTTTTTTTTAAGTTGACTCTTCTGTCATTTGTTCTCCATTTGAAAACATTAGACTTTGTAAATTTATTTTGCCTTTTGTTATTAATATCACTGCTGTCGTTATAAATGTAACTGAGTTCTAAGCTACATTAAAGTTGCAATGTTTTTTATTCAGGTGGTTTAGAATGATGTTTTTTTTGCACTCTTTTTATGTTGAAACAAGTGGAATTACAGTATTGAAAAAGTGTTAAAACAGTTTGTTCAGTGCTGTTATAGTCAAAAGCAGAAATAAAACAAATAAATATCAGTTCTGTAAATCGTTTATCATGGAACATAAACATGCTAATAATCCGTATCGGTTATAAAAAACTAAAACAATATCGGTCGATCACTAAACAGAGCAAACAGAGATCTGGAGACGTCAGAGATTAAAGATGTCTATAAGTAAATGCATCTAATTACAGGTACAGTTCACGGTTTTAAACCAAACGGTTTTAAAATAAATTCATTTGCATTTGCTCACCCTCATGTCTTTCCAAACCCGTAAGACTTTATTTAATTTTTGAAACACAAATGTATTTAAACAAATTTTGTTCAATTTACAAATGCAATCAAATTTAACATAAAAATCTTAAAATGTATGTTGTAATGTAAATACTTTGGTCAGAACAAGAATAATTTATGCAGTTTTATATTATTTATTTGAAAGAATTAAAGAGCCTATCTCTACCCATGTTCAACTGGTCGAGGCTGATATGGGATTTAGAAAATATTTGGTGATATGTAATATAGTACTTTTTAGAGTAATTAGAACATAAATCTACACCATTGTCAATGTAATTTGTAGCTAATAATTAATTACTTTTTTAGAGTAACTTACCCAACACTGACCACGCTGTATTGAATTGTTACATGTTTCGTAATGTGCAGCTCTTCCACAACACATTAATATTTAACCAGAAATGACGTGTTCACCCAGATACTGTGCTGGGAAGAGTAAGTAAACAAATTAATCTAAATGCATTTTAATGAATTATCTATGTCATGAACTCCTGTTTAATGTTTTTAAATGTTCGATTAAGAGCAAAACAATGTTTGATTCTTAAATGTCACTCCAGTATTAATGTGTTCATATATCGGTGATGTGTTAATGGTCATGTGCATCTCTGCAGGATCTCGGATCTGGTTGAACGGGAGACGGGGGAGTACCATAAAGCCGATCCGGACCCGTTCGATGACCGGCACCCAGGTGATCCTGCACTCCCACTCCACACGCCCCCACTGCACACGCCCCCACTCCACACGCCCCCACTGCACACGCCCCCACTGCACACGCCCCCACTGCACACGCCCCCACTGCACACGCCCCCACTGCACACGCCCCCACTCCACACGCCCCCACTCCACACGCCCCCACTCCACACGCCCCCACTCCACACGCCCCCACTCCACACGCCCCCACTCCACACGCCCCCACTCCACACGCCCCCACTGCACACGCCCCCACTGCACACGCCCCCACTGCACACGCCCCCACTGCACACGCCCCCACTGCACACGCCCCCACTGCACACGCCCCCACTGCACACGCCCCCACTGCACACGCCCCCACTGCACACGCCCCCACTCCACACGCCCCCACTCCACACACTCGTCACTCCACACTCCGTCACTCCACACTCCGTCACTCCACACTCCGTCACTCCACACTCCGTCACTCCACACTCCGTCACTCCACACTCCGTCACTCCGTCACTCCGTCACTCCGTCACTCCGTCACTCCACACTCCGTCACTCCGTCACTCCACACTCCGTCACTCCGTCACTCCACACTCCGTCACTCCGTCACTCCACACTCCGTCACTCCACACTCCACACTCCGTCACTCCACACTCCGTCACTCCGTCACTCCACACACTCGTCACTCCACACACTCGTCACTCCACACTCCGTCACTCCACACTCCGTCACTCCACATTCGTCACTCCACATTCGTCACTCCACATTCGTCACTCCACACACTCCGTCACTCCACACTCCGTCACTCCACACTCCGTCACTCCACACTCCGTCACTCCACACTCCGTCACTCCACACTCCGTCACTCCACACTCCGTCACTCCACACTCCGTCACTCCACACTCCGTCACTCCACACTCCGTCACTCCACACTCCGTCACTCCACACTCCGTCACTCCACACTCCGTCACTCCACACTCCGTCACTCCACACTCCGTCACTCCACACTCCGTCACTCCACACTCCGTCACTCCACACTCCGTCACTCCACACTCCGTCACTCCACACTCGTCACTCCACACTCCGTCACTCCACACTCGTCACTCCACACACTCCGTCACTCCACACACTCCGTCACTCCACACACTCCGTCACTCCACACACTCCGTCACTCCACACACTCCGTCACTCCACACTCCGTCACTCCACACTCCGTCACTCCACACTCCGTCACTCCACACTCCGTCACTCCACACTCCGTCACTCCACACTCCGTCACTCCACACTCCGTCACTCCACACTCCGTCACTCCACACTCCGTCACTCCACACTCCGTCACTCCACACTCCGTCACTCCACACTCCGTCACTCCACACTCCGTCACTCCACACTCCGTCACTCCACACTCCGTCACTCCACACTCGTCACTCCACACACTCCGTCACTCCACACACTCCGTCACTCCACACACTCCGTCACTCCACACACTCCGTCACTCCACACACTCCGTCACTCCACACACTCCGTCACTCCACACACTCCGTCACTCCACACACTCCGTCACTCCACACTCCGTCACTCCACACTCCGTCACTCCACACTCCGTCACTCCACACTCGTCACTCCACACACTCCGTCACTCCACACTCCGTCACTCCACACTCCGTCACTCCACACTCCGTCACTCCACACTCGTCACTCCACACTCGTCACTCCACACTCGTCACTCCACACACTCCGTCACTCCACACACTCCGTCACTCCACACACTCCGTCACTCCACACACTCCGTCACTCCACACACTCCGTCACTCCACACACTCCGTCACTCCACACTCCGTCACTCCACACTCCGTCACTCCACACTCCGTCACTCCACACTCCGTCACTCCACACTCCGTCACTCCACACTCGTCACTCCACACACTCCGTCACTCCACACACTCCGTCACTCCACACTCGTCACTCCACACACTCCGTCACTCCACACTCCGTCACTCCACACTCCGTCACTCCACACTCCGTCACTCCACACTCCGTCACTCCACACTCCGTCACTCCACACTCCGTCACTCCACACTCCGTCACTCCACACTCCGTCACTCCACACTCCGTCACTCCACACTCCGTCACTCCACACTCCGTCACTCCACACTCCGTCACTCCACACTCCGTCACTCCACACTCCGTCACTCCACACTCCGTCACTCCACACTCCGTCACTCCACACTCCGTCACTCCACACTCCGTCACTCCACACTCCGTCACTCCACACTCCGTCACTCCACACTCCGTCACTCCACACTCCGTCACTCCACACGCTCGTCACTCCACACGCTCGTCACTCCACACGCTCGTCACTCCACACGCTCGTCACTCCACACGCTCGTCACTCCACACGCTCGTCACTCCACACGCCCCCACTGCACACGCCCCCACTGCACAAGCCCCCACTCCGTCACTCCACACTCCGTCACTCCACACTCCGTCACTCCGTCACTCCGTCACTCCGTCACTCCACACTCCGTCACTCCACACTCCGTCACTCCACACACTCCGTCACTCCACGCTCGTCACTCCACACGCTCGTCACTCCACACGCTCCACTCACTCCACACGCTCCACTCACTCCACACGCTCGTCACTCCACACGCTCGTCACTCCACACGCTCGTCACTCCACACGCTCGTCACTCCACACGCCCCCACTGCACACGCCCCCACTGCACACGCCCCCACTGCACACGCCCCCACTGCACACGCCCCCACTGCACACGCCCCCACTCCGTCACTCCACACTCCGTCACTCCACACTCCGTCACTCCACACTCCGTCACTCCACACTCCGTCACTCCACACACTCCGTCACTCCACGCTCGTCACTCCACGCTCGTCACTCCACACGCTCGTCACTCCACACGCTCCACTCACTCCACACGCTCCACTCACTCCACACGCTCGTCACTCCACACGCTCGTCACTCCACACGCTCGTCACTCCACACGCTCGTCACTCCACACGCCCCCACTGCACACGCCCCCACTGCACACGCCCCCACTGCACACGCCCCCACTGCACACGCCCCCACTGCACACGCCCCCACTCCGTCACTCCACACTCCGTCACTCCACACTCCGTCACTCCACACTCCGTCACTCCACACTCCGTCACTCCACACTCCGTCACTCCACACTCCGTCACTCCACACTCCGTCACTCCACACTCCGTCACTCCACACTCCGTCACTCCACACTCCGTCACTCCACACTCCGTCACTCCACACTCGTCACTCCACACACTCCGTCACTCCACACACTCCGTCACTCCACGCTCGTCACTCCACACGCTCGTCACTCCACACGCTCGTCACTCCACACGCTCGTCACTCCACACGCTCCACTCACTCCACACGCTCGTCACTCCACACGCTCGTCACTCCACACGCTCGTCACTCCACACGCTCGTCACTCCACACGCTCGTCACTCCACACGCTCGTCACTCCACACGCTCGTCACTCCACACGCTCGTCACTCCACACGCTCGTCACTCCACACGCTCGTCACTCCACACGCTCCACTCACTCCACACGCTCGTCACTCCACACGCTCGTCACTCCACACGCTCGTCACTCCACACGCTCGTCACTCCACACGCTCGTCACTCCACACGCTCGTCACTCCACACGCTCGTCACTCCACACGCTCGTCACTCCACACGCTCGTCACTCCACACGCTCGTCACTCACTCCACACGCTCGTCACTCACTCCACACGCTCGTCACTCACTCCACACGCTCGTCACTCACTCCACACGCTCGTCACTCACTCCACACGCTCGTCACTCACTCCACACGCTCGTCACTCCACACTCCGTCACTCCACACGCCCCCACTCCACACTCTCGTCACTCCACACACTCGTCACTCCACACGCCCCCACTCCACACTCCGTCACTCCACACTCCGTCACTCCACACTCCGTCACTCCACACTCCGTCACTCCACACTCCGTCACTCCACACTCCGTCACTCCACACTCCGTCACTCCACACTCGTCACTCCACACACTCCGTCACTCCACACACTCCGTCACTCCACACACTCCGTCACTCCACGCTCGTCACTCCACGCTCGTCACTCCACGCTCGTCACTCCACACGCTCGTCACTCCACACGCTCGTCACTCCACACGCTCGTCACTCCACACGCTCCACTCACTCCACACGCTCGTCACTCCACACGCTCGTCACTCCACACGCTCGTCACTCCACACGCTCGTCACTCCACACGCTCGTCACTCCACACGCTCGTCACTCCACACGCTCCACTCACTCCACACGCTCGTCACTCCACACGCTCCACTCACTCCACACGCTCGTCACTCCACACGCTCGTCACTCCACACGCTCGTCACTCCACACGCTCGTCACTCCACACGCTCGTCACTCCACACGCTCGTCACTCCACACGCTCGTCACTCCACACGCTCGTCACTCCACACACTCGTCACTCCACACACTCGTCACTCCACACACTCGTCACTCCACACACTCGTCACTCCACACTCTCGTCACTCCACACACTCGTCACTCCACACACTCGTCACTCCACACTCTCGTCACTCCACACTCTCGTCACTCCACACACTCGTCACTCCACACTCTCGTCACTCCACACTCTCGTCACTCCACACACTCGTCACTCCACACTCTCGTCACTCCACACTCTCGTCACTCCACACACTCGTCACTCCACACACTCGTCACTCCACACTCTCGTCACTCCACACTCTCGTCACTCCACACGCCCCCACTCCACACTCTCGTCACTCCACACTCTCGTCACTCCACACTCTCGTCACTCCACACTCTCGTCACTCCACACTCTCGTCACTCCACACTCTCGTCACTCCACACTCTCGTCACTCCACACACTCGTCACTCCACACTCCGTCACTCCACACACTCGTCACCACTCCACACGCCCCCACCACTCCACACGCCCCCACCACTCCACACGCCCCCACCACTCCACACGCCCCCACAACTCCACACGCCCCCACAACTCCACACGCCCCCACAACTCCACACGCCCCCACAACTCCACACGCCCCCACAACTCCACACGCCCCCACAACTCCACACGCCCCCACAACTCCACACGCCCCCACAACTCCACACGCCCCCACAACTCCACACGCCCCCACAACTCCACACGCCCCCACACTCCACACGCCCCCACAACTCCACACGCCCCTCCCACTCCACACGCCCCACACTCCACACGCCCCTCCCACTCCACACGCCCCTCCCACTCCACACGCCCCTCCCACTCCACACGCTCTACCCCCCACACGCCCCTCCCACTCCACACGCCCCTCCCACTCCACACGCCCCTCCCACTCCACACGCCCCTCCCACTCCACACGCCCCTCCCACTCCACACGCTCTACCCCCCACACGCCCCTCCCACTCCACACGCCCCTCCCACTCCACACGCCCCTCCCACTCCACACGCCCCACACTCCACACGCCCGCCCCACTCCACTTTAAAATTATAATATTGACTTCTTGTTTTGCTCTAAGGACGGGCAGATCCAGAGTGCATGCTGGGACACCTGTTGAAAATCCTGTTCAAGAACGATGATTTCATGAATGCGGTAAGATTGGATGCATAATCACAAGCACATTTGCATCGTGAATTGAATTGATACACAGCATAATGCTTGCACATGGCTCTGGCTGCAAATTTAACATTTGTTAAATATTGTTAATAAAATTTAATTATATGCCACTGATTGCATATTTTTTCCCCCTAAAATACAGCTATAATGCAAGTTCTTGCTTATCCAGCACAATGATAATGCTTTATCGTATATATTGCTGTATGGAAATGTGCAGTTTTCAGTGATGAATATTTTTTTTTCTATACAATTTAAATATGCACGTGCACAGACAACAGAAAAAATATGTAACTGATATAACGAATAAACTATATCTAATGCACAACAGCCCAAATGGGTGTAAAGCAAAAGTTCAAAGACCTAATAGTCTAACTTTGAAAAAGGACAGATGGTTTGCAAGAAAAGTCCACATTTCCCAGTGCTGCCTCCTACAGGCGAGGCCTTGCAGGTTCAGGCTGTTCATAAGCTGTTTTTATCTGTCGGTGAAAGTTTCTGCAAGTAAATTGAATATATTTAGTTTGAAAGTAATATTGTAACAGACTGGCATTTTGACAATTGTGTGCGTATGTGACCGTTGAAGGGCAATGAGCCACAGAAGAGACATTTTAATAACTTTTTAATGTCAAGCACATCACACTCGTTGTTTTGTCACTCATCACTGTCAATAACTATGCAGTCCTACCACCAGATATATTGACTCAACACCATGATCTAAACAATATCCGACCAACACTTAATATCGTCCACCGTGCTGCAGTACGGATATATCATGTAATCTCTCTTTAACCCCTGTAATAAGCCGTGCGTCTCTGTCTGGGTTCTGCTCCTGCAGCCGGTGGACTCGTACGTGAGGTCAAGGATGTGTCTTAAAAATTATTCATCTTTTTTTATTCTGTGAAGCTCTACTTAAATTTTTTTTTTGACTCTGTTGTTTTCGTGGTGCTGAATATGAATATTTCTCATTTCTTCTGGGAATGCACACACACATACACGTGTGCTTTGGTTCTGTATCTTTGTACGCACATTTTCATCACAGAGTTTTTCTTTCTTATACAAAGATGTTTTATTTGGTCAGCACAACTTTGATAAAGGTGTACAGGCCCAATATTTTTTGGTAAACTTTATTCTTCTAGCTAGGTTGCTAAGCCCTACTTTTAAATGTTGTGTAAGGAACTTAAATCCTACCTGGACACTCTCCGTAAAATTGTGTCATTTGTATGATATTTTCCTGATTTTGTAACCCATAATTGTACTTTCGATTGTATTTTCCCCTGGCAGTGATCATGTTATAGCCGCGTTTACACCAGGAATGATGAACTCTGTGGTGGTACTCGTGTGTTTACGCTGCAGGGTCTAAATAAAGTTCTGGGAAAGATTTCGCGAGGGAGTACTTTCTCAAAGTTCAGGAACTTTCAGGGGCGAGACTTGTGTTCCGGAAATGCAGCTTATGTTCTTAGCAATAAAAAAAAGTGATGTGTTTTGTTCTGACATTGAGTGTTGTGCTTCTCCAGCTGGTGAACACGTACGTGATGAGCAGTCGAGAGGTGTCCCTGAACACGGCGGCCTGCAGACTCCTGCTGAACATCATGCCTGGGCTGGAGACGGCCGTGGTCTTCCAGGAGAAGGTACCTGAGCCGCACACGGGCCGCTTTACTCCTGCTCATGCGCTGCTTCTGATCGGAGAGATGTCTGATTCATCAAAGCTAGTCCATTTACACCTGGGGCCGGTTGCATAAACTGCTTAGACTAGTCTTAAAAAGTGCGAAAATGTGTTTTATCTTCAATTCCCGCGCTATATGCAGATTTAATGGCGTTCACGTCACCGAGAGCAACCGATATGAGCTGCATTTTATTAATCATGTAATTTCAAAATCAAAGACCACAATTGATGAATAGATGCTCAGCTTCTCATCTGGTGCTGTAACGTGACATAGCCTATAACACGCTCATGTTTAGCATTGTTGGGAGGAGGAAAGTTTACATGTGTGGTTTCAACAACCAGATGCGTTTACACTTGTCCAGTTTAATCTGGAACGACCTCCTGATGGGGTTTGAGCGATCGGATTTAAATCCGTCTCGAGTGCGTTTACAGCTGGACTTTCACGATCAGATAGCTATCCAATCACAGAACACGCATGCAGTGGCCAGGTGTAAACAGCCCTACGGCGTCTGCGTGCGGATTGTAAGTGTGTGTGTGTGTGTGTGTGTGACAGGACAGTATTGTGGAGCGCTTGTTTAAATGGGCCCAGGAGGCGGATCAGCCGCTCAGGATCTACGCCACAGGCCTGCTCGCCGGAGCCATGGAGAACCAGGACATCGCCGCTAACTACCGCGAGGAGAACTCCGTGCTGGTGAGGCCAGGAACAATATAATAATGTTTTATTTATATAGCGCCTTTCCCAAGCTCAAGGATGCTTCACAAAAATGTTAAACGATGTGCATAGTTAAAGAATATGTATATGTATAATATTGACTCTGTGACTTTTAAAAGAGCATGTTTGTGTCGCAGGTTCCTTTAATCCTGCAGAGACTGAGGGAGCTTCAGGATAAGGAGGAATAATATTTCACAATATTACTATTTTATTTATTTATTTTTATCAAATAAATGCAGCCATGGTGAGCTCTTTCAAAAACTTTAAAAATCTTACAGATCCCAAACTTTTGAACGCCAGTGTATATCAGATCAGGGTCCCTGCGAATCAGTTTTAAGGCCATAAAAAGATGTCGCTGCAAGAGAAAGTTATTCTGATTCAAGATTATCAGGAACAAGAATAAAAAAAAAAAACGATGTGCATAGTTGCTGTATGTGTATTATACGCTGCAAAACTGTCCATTTTGACTCTGTGACTTTTAAAAAGCATGTTTGTGTGTCAGGTTCCTCTAATGCTGCAGAGACTGAGGGAGCTTCAGGATAAGGAGTTGGAGAGCCGGAGAGACAGCAAGCGTCCGAGCAAGAGTCTGGCTCCTCTGCTCCCGCTGGACGAGGAGACCGTGGACGGAGAGTTCACTCCCAGCGTTCCCAGTGCTCTCCCGGAGAGCCCGGAGGCCGAGCCCGTGTGCGCACTGAGGAGCTTGGGCCGCCCCCCCGCGGGCATGAAGGGCCTGATGAAGCTGGCGTCTGCGGTGCCGCCGGAGGAGAGCGAGGGGCCGGCGGAGGGCTTGAGGAACTGGAGGAAGAGGGAGAACGGAGGGAAGGTGAAGCAGAAGCTGAACTTCTCCATGCCGGAGCCGGAGCGCAGCTTCAGTGAGCTGTCCAACAGCAGCTGGTCTGAGATGAGCCCGTGGGTCATCGGGAACAACTACCACCTGTTCCCGCTCACGCCGGGCATCGAGCAGAGGCTGATCCTGCAGTACCTCACGCCGCTGGGCGAGTACCAGGAGGTAACACACACTCACACTCTCACACACACACACACACACACACACACACTGAGGGGGGAGTACCAGGAGGTAACACACTCTCTCACACACACACACACACACACACACACACACACACACACACTGAGGGGGGAGTACCAGGAGGTAACACACTCACACACACTCACTCACTCACTCACTCACTGACTGAGGGGGGAGTACCAGGAGGTAGAGGTCTTCACGGGTCCAAAAATTCATGCCCGACCCGGAAGAGACCCGTAATGTGCTAAACCGAACCGACCCGGACCCGTCTATTATTTCAAAAGTTAGACCCGGACCCGTGCAGATCCGAGAAACGCCGTGCCCGGACCCGACCTGGACCCGTCTATTATTTGAAAACTGGACCCGAACCCGACGGGAAGACACAAACCCGACTGGACCCGATTGTCACATATTATTTCACACAAGTTGCGAAAAATAAAACTTTTTGTCTTACATAATTTTAGTAGTCGTCGTCTCACTTTCTTGTAACGTTACCTGACTGACTGTGATGCATTACAATCCACTGACAAGAAAGTTCTATCCATGTTATTTCTCTCGTTATTCCAAGCTTAATCCACTCAGTATTTCAGCTTTAAAAATCCACTTGATGTCACGGTGATGGATGACAAATGCAACTTTGCACATGTGCATTCTGACTCGAGTTAACTCGCATAATAACTAACTTAACCGTTTGTCCTTTTGAACTAACTTATAATAACAATTGCTCGTTCAGTGCCATGGCCACTGACATTATTTATTTGCTATCATATGTGCTCTCTGCTGGAAGCTCCGGTTGCCAAAGAAACATGACATGCGACAAACTTGAGACTGCACATGCGCGCTAGCTGGATCAGCCTAAAATGTTGGGGGTTTTTTAAACGAATTTGAGAGTCATAGAAAACATTTGTGACAATTCACCTCAGATTTTGTTGCTGATTTGAAATATATTTAAATTCTGTGTAACTCAAAGTCTGCAAGCATTTTTGAGATTTGAACCATTTACTATGTCACATAATAGGAACACGAACTCAAAATGACACTTATACATAGTAGCCTACCTATATATCAATAATTACTACCAAGAAAAAAATAAAATATAGAAATAAAATATTATATGAAGGTATCCATCATTACCGTGCGTGCAGTTGCATTAACTCTCTCTGACTGAGTCTGGGCGCGGCCGCGCGCTCTGCTTCTAACGGCAGAGAGAGAGAGAGATCGCTTTTTTTTTATTATTTCTCTTTTCTTTACCTACTTTTACAAGTTGCAAAAAAACACAAGCAGTGCTGATCTGACTCATTCTGGCTCTGATCGAGTCCGATCGCACGGGTATTACACACAGTTTTAAACAGACCCGGGACCCGAAGTAATAAATTCGGACCCGACCCGGACCCGGCCGATCATTTAAAATTTAGACCCGAACCCGTACGGGTCCCGGGTCGGGTCCCGGGTCGACGGGTCTCGGGTGCACTGTGAAGACCTCTACCAGGAGGTAGAGCTTAGATTCTCCACCCGAGCCTGACCCGACCCGCGGACCGAGTCGGGCCGATATTTCCCGCCACTATGCTCGGGTCGGGTCGATATTTCCCGCCACTATGCTCGGGTCGGGTCGATATTTCCCGCCACTATGCTCGGGTCGGGTCGATATTTCCCGCCACTATGCTCGGGTCGGGTCGATATTTCCCGCCACTATGCTCGGGTCGGGTCGATATTTCCCGCCACTATGCTCGGGTCGGGTCGATATTTCCCGCCACTATGCTCGGGTCGGGTCGGGTCGATATTTCCCGCCACTATGCTCGGCTCGGGTCGGGTCGATATTTCCCGCCACTATGCTCGGGTCGGGTCGGGTCCTTGATCAAGCACGTCACGTGTCACACTCAGCATCTCCTCCACTCTCGCACACTGTGCTGTATTGTGTATCTTAAGTTAAGTGCAAAATGGAGCTTGAAGAAGTAAAGAAAAAAAATTAAAACAGGATAATTAACTGAGCAAGTATGAAGGAAAGTCGGATGTATGGAACCAATTTTTTTTTTTTTTACGTTTCTTCATTCGCGATCCATTCGATTCTGAATAAATAAACAACGCAGTTTATGCTTTGTCCTTGTTACATTATTCATAAAGATACTAATTAAATGCACGCAATAAAGGCAATATGCCTTTCAACTTATGTGCAAAATTCAGAATTAAATGAATGTGCACTGTGCAGCAATTTGTACAAAGAGTAGCCTACGTCGTGTTGTAGCCATTAAATAAGCGCATTTAGTTTCATATTTATTAAAATATTATAATGTTATTTTTTTCCATGTTGATTATGAAAGTAACAGACTCTGTGAAATACTCACAGTACTTCAAAAGTACTCTGTGAAGATAACAGAGTATAGGAGGATGCGCAATATCGGGAGACATGGAGTGGTTCAGGGCAGGCATGATCTTGACCACTCCATACGTTTTGTTTTGAATAAAGCCTTTCTTTAAAGTGAATTTTGTTTTGTATAAATTGTATCTTAATTTTAATAAGTTTATCATCAACCAATTGCCTGGATTTAATAAATAAGAAGCAAGTATAGCAGACAATATAATCATGACATGGAGGCGCCGGTTATAACGGCCCACGTATTAAAAATGGTCGGGTTTAAATCGGGCTCGGGCTCATAATCAGAGTTAATGTGTCGGGCCGGGCTTGATTATTTTTATTTTTTATTTTTTATTTTTTTTTGGGCCCGATCTAAGCTCTACCAGGAGGTAACACACACACACACACACACTCACACTCACTGGTGGGATACTGGGATCTGCATTTTTCTAAAACATAGTATTCAAATATATTCAGGCTCATACAAATCAAATATTGCCTTTGGCGTTTAAAGAGAAAGACGTTTTTTTATTTACTTATCAAGTTTCTGAACAAGCTTACGATTCGTCAATATACCAGGGTTTCCACAGAGCTTTAAAAAGCATTACATTTTAATCCTACAGGCATTAAAAATGTAGATATAGTTTTAAAGAATTGTATAGTATAAATTTTATTTAAATATAGCCTTCATAATTAATCATTTTTATTTGCTGTTGCAAAATATGTACGTTAGTGTGATTAAATGTGGAGACGGTTTGGTGAAGTTTGTCGCCCTTTCTGAACAAGCTTACGATTAGTCAATATACACATGTTATATCTTAAGCTTTTCTTTTAGTTGAAAGCGTTAAACAATGTGTAAACAAAAAAATATAAAGAACAATTTTAAGCTCCAGCAGCACGAACTGATAAACGCTATGCAGTTTGTACTGTGTATAATAATTATGTATATATAAATACACAAACATGCATGTATAATTTAAAGAAAAAATCTATTTATATATTAAGTATTTATAATTATATATAATATAAATTATATTTAAATATAAAAATGTATATAATGTTTTAAATATAGCCTATACATGCATGTGTGTGTGTGTGTTTATAAATACATAATTATTTTACACAGTACACACACATAGACATGATGTAAACAAAAACTTTTATTCTGCAAACGATTAGTCACGATTAACTCAAAACAAGACTTTCTTTATTTT
The DNA here is from genome assembly GCA_031834385.1 of Semotilus atromaculatus. NCBI lineage: Eukaryota > Metazoa > Chordata > Actinopteri > Cypriniformes > Leuciscidae > Semotilus > Semotilus atromaculatus. Next base: position 1,297,652 of record JAULUF010000042.1, on the reverse strand, counting down.
TGGGTGAAAATGCCTTTAAAAAAGGAAGGCTTATTTGCCCCCCCAATTTTAAAGCTGTGTAAAACCCATGTGCTATCTGATGAGTTGAAGGAAAAAGTTGAAGTGTGTGTGTGTGTGTGTGTGCAGCTGTTGGCGGTGTTTATGCAGCTCGGCGCTCGTGAGCTGCTCATGCACTACATGGACCTGAAACAGACCAACGACGTCCAGCTCACGTTTGAAGCACTGAAGGTACCACACACACACACACACACACACACACACACACACACACACACACACACACTCACACTCACACTCACACACACACACACACACTCTCTCTCTCTCTCTCTCTCTCTCTCTCTCTCTCTCTCTCTCTCTCTCTCTCTCTCTCTCTCTCTCTCTCTCTCTCTCTCTCTCTCTCTCTCTCTCTCTCTCTCTCTCTCTCTCTCTCTCTCTCATTCCACAGCTCAACTCAATGCTTCTCATGATCATAAACACCTTTTGATCTCCAGACTTATGCTTGTTGTTAGTTTTGAGGCCTGTGTGATTGTCTTGGGCATCACTCAGATGTTTACTCGTTCTCTCGCTCTGTGTTTCAGTATCTTGCATCTCTTCTCCTCCACAAGAAGTTTGCTGCCGAGTTTGTTGCACACGGAGGAGTGCCGAAGCTGCTGGAGATCCCTCGGCCCTCGATGGCGGCCACCGGCGTGTCTCTGTGCCTCTATTACCTGGCGTACAACCAGGACGCCATGGAGCGGGTGAGGCGCCGTCACGGGCTTTAACCAGGGCTAAGAGACAAGTAGCTGATTAAACCGTCAATAACCAAAAAATAACAACCAGGGAATCACTAAAACAAGAGAATGATTCTGATTTTATTACATTTATTGTAAGTTGCGATCGATAGTGGTTAATAAATGTATTAATGACGGAAATGATTGTGTGGTTGAGGCTCTCAAAATGTGGAGTTTTATGTTTTTAACACGATACAGTTAAGCAGTCTCACACGACCAAGAGTGCTATTTTCCTGAATACCATCACCAGTGTTTCCCCTACCATTGTTTCGGGGGGGCGGCCCTTAAAGAATAAAAAAAAAAAAAAAAAAAAAAAAAAAACGGACACGTAGTTTTAGTGGCTATTATTTTTGCGATGCCGAAAACACAGATGGAATCCAGTCATAAAAGTGGAAACGGAATATTTTTTTTTTATTTAATAAATAAAAAGCAGTTCAGTACACTTGATCAAATCGCGATATAGACTAGTGTGTGAAATATTAAATCGCAAAAAGACTATTTAAATACTAATCCTACATGTTCTGTGTGAATGGATGGTGCAGACGACGTGCAGTTTAATTTACCGCACACACACACACACACACACACGTGACGCTCAGGCTGTTTGTTGCCTATATGACGACACAAATGCGTGAACTTCAGCTCCAGACTCTCGATCCGCTCTGAAAGTCACTTCGTGAGCATTTAACCGCTACATTTGAGAAATAATTATCGTCATGTCATAAACGCACAAACTCAAAGGTCTTCACGGCAACTCGTAAAAAAAATGTTGCTTTAACTTGACAGAAATATATTACTGTTGTACAGTAGAGTTTAGATGCGTCTCAATGTAATAATTATACTAATACAAATTAATTGTCATCAATTTGGGGGTGCCCTTTAAAGGTGCAGATATGACAATATCCAGATTTAAATGTCAAAGTTGATTGAACACTGATAAGAAAATTATTTTATTTTTTTGTGTGTATTTTTGTGTAAAGTGCCTTGAAATTAGTGTATTATTATTGCAGGTGTGTATGCTCGTGTGTCTCAGGTGTGTGTGCTCTTCTGTCTCAGGTGTGCGTGCTCTTCGGTCTCAGGTGTGTGTGCTTGTGTGTCTCAGGTGTGTGTGCTTGTGTGTCTCAGGTGTGTGTGCTCGTGTGTCTCAGGTGTGTGTGCTCGTGTGTCTCAGGTGTGTGTGATCGTTTGTCTCAGGTGTGTGTGATCGTTTGTCTCAGGTGTGTGTGATCGTTTGTCTCAGGTGTGTGTGATCGTTTGTCTCAGGTGTGTGTGCTCGTTTGTCTCAGGTGTGTGTGATCGTTTGTCTCAGGTGTGTGTGCTCGTGTGTCTCAGGTGTGTGTGCTCTTCTGTCTCAGGTGTGTGTGCTCTTCGGTCTCAGATGTGTGTTCGTGTGTCTCAGGTGTGTGTGCTCGTGTGTCTCAGGTGTGTGTGCTCGTGTGTCTCAGGTGTGTGTGCTCGTGTGTCTCAGGTGTGTGTGCTCGTGTGTCTCAGGTGTGTGTGCTCGTGTGTCTCAGGTGTGTGTGTTCGTGTGTCTCAGGTGTGTGTGCTTGTGTGTCTCAGGTGTGTGTGTCTCAGGTGTGTGTGCTCGTGTGTCTCAAGTGTGTGTGCTCGTTTGTCTCAGGTGTGTGTGCTCGTGTGTCTCAGGTGTGTGTGCTCGTGTGTCTCAGGTGTGTGTGCTCGTGTGTGTGCTCGTGTGTCTCAGGTGTGTGTGCTCGTGTGTCTCAGGTGTGTGTGCTCGTGTGTCTCAGGTGTGTGTGCTCGTGTGTCTCAGGTGTGTGTGCTCGTTTGTCTCAGGTGTGTGTGCTCGTGTGTCTCAGGTGTGTGTGTCTCAGGTGTGTGTGCTCGTGTGTCTCAGGTGTGTGTGCTCGTTTGTCTCAGGTGTGTGTGCTCGTTTGTCTCAGGTGTGTGTGATCGTTTGTCTCAGGTGTGTGTGATCGTGTGTCTCAGGTGTGTGTGTCTCAGGTGTGTGTGCTCGTGTGTCTCAGGTGTGTGTGCTCGTTTGTCTCAGGTGTGTGTGATCGTTTGTCTCAGGTGTGTGTGCTCGTGTGTCTCAGGTGTGTGTGCTCGTGTGTCTCAGGTGTGTGTGCTCGTGTGTCTCAGGTGTGTGTGCTCGTGTGTCTCAGGTGTGTCTGCTCGTGTGTCTCAGGTGTGTGTGCTCGTGTGTCTCAGGTGTGTGTGCTCGTGTGTCTCAGGTGTGTGTGATCGTGTGTCTCAGGTGTGTGTGCTCGTGTGTCTCAGGTGTGTGTGCTCGTGTGTCTCAGGTGTGTGTGATCGTTTGTCTCAGGTGTGTGTGCTCGTGTGTCTCAGGTGTGTGTGCTCGTTTGTCTCAGGTGTGTGTGCTCGTGTGTCTCAGGTGTGTGTGCTCGTTTGTCTCAGGTGTGTGTGCTCGTTTGTCTCAGGTGTGTGTGCTCGTGTGTCTCAGGTGTGTGTTCTCTTCTGTCTCAGGTGTGTGTGCTCGTGTGTCTCAGGTGTGTGTGCTCGTGTGTCTCAGGTGTGTGTGCTCGTGTGTCTCAGGTGTGTGTGCTCGTGTGTCTCAGGTGTGTGTGCTCGTTTGTCTCAGGTGTGTGTGCTCGTTTGTCTCAGGTGTGTGTGCTCGTTTGTCTCAGGTGTGTGTGCTCGTTTGTCTCAGGTGTGTGTGCTCGTGTGTCTCAGGTGTGTGTTCTCTTCTGTCTCAGGTGTGTGTGCTCGTGTGTCTCAGGTGTGTGTGCTCGTGTGTCTCAGGTGTGTGTGCTCGTGTGTCTCAGGTGTGTGTGCTCGTGTGTCTCAGGTGTGTGTGCTCGTGTGTCTCAGGTGTGTGTGCTCGTTTGTCTCAGGTGTGTGTGCTCGTTTGTCTCAGGTGTGTGTGCTCGTGTGTCTCAGGTGTGTGTTCTCTTCTGTCTCAGGTGTGTGTGCTCGTGTGTCTCAGGTGTGTGTGCTCGTTTGTCTCAGGTGTGTGTGCTCGTGTGTCTCAGGTGTGTGTGCTCGTGTGTCTCAGGTGTGTGTTCTCTTCTGTCTCAGGTGTGTGTGCTCGTGTGTCTCAGGTGTGTGTGCTCGTGTGTCTCAGGTGTGTGTTCGTGTGTGTCTCAGGTGTGTGTTCGTGTGTCTCAGGTGTGTGTTCGTGTGTCTCAGGTGTGTGTTCGTGTGTCTCAGGTGTGTGTTCGTGTGTCTCAGGTGTGTGTTCGTGTGTCTCAGGTGTGTGTTCGTGTGTCTCAGGTGTGTGTTCGTGTGTCTCAGGTGTGTGTGCTCGTGTGTCTCAGGTGTGTGTTCTCTTCTGTCTCAGGTGTGTGTGCTCGTGTGTCTCAGGTGTGTGTGATTGTTTGTCTCAGGTGTGTGTGATCGTTTGTCTCAGGTGTGTGTGCTCGTTTGTCTCAGGTGTGTGTGCTCGTTTGTCTCAGGTGTGTGTGCTCGTTTGTCTCAGGTGTGTGTGCTCGTGTGTCTCAGGTGTGTGTTCTCTTCTGTCTCAGGTGTGTGTGCTCGTGTGTCTCAGGTGTGTGTGCTCGTGTGTCTCAGGTGTGTGTGCTCGTGTGTCTCAGGTGTGTGTTCTCGTGTGTCTCAGGTGTGTGTGCTCGTGTGTCTCAGGTGTGTGCTCGTGTGTCTCAGGTGTGTGTGCTCGTGTGTCTCAGGTGTGTGTGATCGTTTGTCTCAGGTGTGTGTGCTCTTGTGTCTCAGGTGTGTGTGCTCTTGTGTCTCAGGTGTGTGTGCTCGTGTGTCTCAGGTGTGTGTGCTTGTGTGTCTCAGGTGTGTGTGTCTCAGGTGTGTGTGCTCGTGTGTCTCAGGGGTGTGTGCTCGTGTGTCTCAGGTGTGTGTGCTCGTGTGTCTCAGGTGTGTGTGCTCGTGTGTCTCAGGTGTGTGTTCTCTTCTGTCTCAGGTGTGTGTGCTCGTGTGTCTCAGGTGTGTGTGCTCGTGTGTCTCAGGTGTGTGTTCGTGTGTCTCAGGTGTGTGTTCGTGTGTCTCAGGTGTGTGTGCTCGTGTGTCTCAGGTGTGTGTTCTCTTCTGTCTCAGGTGTGTGTGCTCGTGTGTCTCAGGTGTGTGTGATTGTTTGTCTCAGGTGTGTGTGATTGTTTGTCTCAGGTGTGTGTGCTCGTTTGTCTCAGGTGTGTGTGCTCGTTTGTCTCAGGTGTGTGTGCTCGTTTGTCTCAGGTGTGTGTGCTCGTGTGTCTCAGGTGTGTGTGCTCGTGTGTCTCAGGTGTGTGTGATCGTTTGTCTCAGGTGTGTGTGCTCGTGTGTCTCAGGTGTGTGTGATCGTTTGTCTCAGGTGTGTGTGCTCGTGTGTCTGTGTGTGCTTGTGTGTCTCAGGTGTGTGCGCTCGTGTGTCTCAGGTGTGTGTGCTCGTGTGTCTGTGTGTGCTTGTGTGTCTCAGGTGTGTGTGCTCGTGTGTCTCAGGTGTGTGCGCTCGTGTGTCTCAGGTGTGTGCGCTCGTGTGTCTCAGGTGTGTGCGCTCGTGTGTCTCAGGTGTGTGCGCTCGTGTGTCTCAGGTGTGTGTGCTCGTGTGTCTCAGGTGTGTGTGCTCGTGTGTCTCAGGTGTGTGTGCTCGTGTGTCTCAGGTGTGTGTTCTCTTCTGTCTCAGGTGTGTGTTCTCTTCTGTCTCAGGTGTGTGTGTTCTCTTCTGTCTCAGGTGTGTGTTCTCTTCTGTCTCAGGTGTGTGTGTTCTCTTCTGTCTCAGGTGTGTGTGCTCATGTGTCTCAGGTGTGTGTGCTCGTTTGTCTCAGGTGTGTGTGATCGTTTGTCTCAGGTGTGTGTGCTCGTGTGTCTCAGGTGTGTGTTCTCTTCTGTCTCAGGTGTGTGTGCTCATGTGTCTCAGGTGTGTGTGCTCGTTTGTCTCAGGTGTGTGTGGTCGTGTGTCTCAGGTGTGTGTTCTCTTCTGTCTCAGGTGTGTGTGCTCGTGTGTCTCAGGTGTGTGTTCTCTTCTGTCTCAGGTGTGTGTGCTCATGTGTCTCAGGTGTGTGTGCTCGTTTGTCTCAGGTGTGTGTGATCGTTTGTCTCAGGTGTGTGTGCTCGTGTGTCTCAGGTGTGTGTGCTCGTGTGTCTCAGGTGTGTGTGCTCGTGTGTCTCAGGTGTGTGTGCTCGTGTGTCTCAGGTGTGTGTGCTCGTGTGTCTCAGGTGTGTGTGCTCGTGTGTCTCAGGTGTGTGTGATCGTTTGTCTCAGGTGTGTGTGATCGTTTGTCTCAGGTGTGTGTGATCGTTTGTCTCAGGTGTGTGTGCTCTTGTGTCTCAGGTGTGTGTGCTCGTGTGTCTCAGTTGTGTGTGCTTGTGTGTCTCAGGTGTGTGTGTCTCAGGTGTGTGTGTCTCAGGTGTGTGTGTCTCAGGTGTGTCTCAGGTGTGTGTGCTCGTGTGTCTCAGGTGTGTGTGCTCGTGTGTCTCAGGTGTGTGTGATCGTTTGTCTCAGGTGTGTGTGATCGTTTGTCTCAGGTGTGTGTGCTCGTGTGTCTCAGGTGTGTGTGCTCGTGTGTCTCAGGTGTGTGTGATCGTTTGTCTCAGGTGTGTGCTCGTGTGTCTCAGGTGTGTGTGCTCGTGTGTCTCAGGTGTGTGTGCTCGTGTGTCTCAGGTGTGTGTTCTCTTCTGTCTCAGGTGTGTGTGCTCGTGTGTCTCAGGTGTGTGTGCTCGTGTGTGTCAGGTGTGTGTGTTCTTTTCTGTCTCAGGTGTGTGTTCTTTTCTGTCTCAGGTGTGTGTTCTCTTCTGTCTCAGGTGTGTGTTCTCTTCTGTCTCAGGTGTGTGTGCTCGTGTGTCTCAGGTGTGTGTGATCGTTTGTCTCAGGTGTGTGTGCTCGTGTGTCTCAGGTGTGTGTTCTCTTCTGTCTCAGGTGTGTGTGCTCGTGTGTCTCAGGTGTGTGTGCTCGTGTGTCTCAGGTTTGTGTGCTCGTGTGTCTCAGGTGTGTGTGCTCGTGTGTCTCAGGTGTGTGTGCTCGTGTGTCTCAGGTGTGTGTGATCGTTTGTCTCAGGTGTGTGTGATCGTGTGTCTCAGGTGTGTGTGCTCGTGTGTCTCAGGTGTGTGCTCTTCTGTCTCAGGTGTGTGTGATCGTGTGTCTCAGGTGTGTGTGCTCGTGTGTCTCAGGTGTGTGCTCTTCTGTCTCAGGTGTGTGTGTCTCAGGTGTGTGTGCTCGTGTGTCTCAGGTGTGTGCTCTTCTGTCTCAGGTGTGTGCTCTTCTGTCTCAGGTGTGTGCTCTTCTGTCTCAGGTGTGTGCTCTTCTGTCTCAGGTGTGTGTGCTCTTCTGTCTCAGGTGTGTGCTCTTCTGTCTCAGGTGTGTGCTCTTCTGTCTCAGGTGTGTGTTCTCTTCTGTCTCAGGTGTGTGCTCTTCTGTCTCAGGTGTGTGTTCTCTTCTGTCTCAGGTGTGTATGCTGCCGCACTCGCTGCTGGCGGAGGTGGTGAGCTACACGCTGTGGCTGCTCGAGTGCTCCCACGCCTCCGGCTGCTGCCACGCCACCATGTTCTTCTCCATCTGCTTCTCCTTCAGAGCTGTGCTCGACCTCTTCGACAAGCAGGACGGCCTGCGCCGGCTCGTCAACCTGGTGAGCTGCTCTTAGGGCGTTTGATCAATCAGTAAGAGTTAAAGAATACTACAGCCAGCAGTGAACATTCTGTCTTTAACCCTGTGTCCTAACCCGACGCGATATACAAACTGCTTAACGTTGGAATCTTATCGGTTCACACCAGACACGACACGATTATGAGACCTGACAAAATCAATTCACAATCAGAGGAGCGTGTGGGCGGAGTCTCTGTAAGCACACTACACTCTCAACCAAATCAATCACTCTCAACCAATCAGAGGAGCGTGTGGGCGGAGTCTCTGTAAGCACACTACACTCTCAACCAAATCAATCACTCTCAACCAATCAGAGGAGCGTGTGGGCGGAGTCTCTGTAAGCACACTACACTCTCAACCAAATCAATCACTCTCAACCAATCAGAGGAGCGTGTGGGCGGAGTCTCTGTAAGCACACTACACTCTCAACCAAATCAATCACTCTCAACCAATCAGAGGAGCGTGTGGGCGGAGTCTCTGTAAGCACACTACACTCTCAACCAAATCAATCACTCTCAACCAATCAGGAGCGTGTGGGCGGAGTCTCTGTAAGCACACTACACTCTCAACCAAATCAATCACTCTCAACCAAATCAATCACTCTCAACCAATCAGAGGAGCGTGTGGGCGGAGTCTCTGCAAGCACACTACACTCTCAACCAAATCAATCACTCTCAACCAATCAGAGGAGCGTGTGGGCGGAGTCTCTGCAAGCACACTACACTCTCAACCAAATGTTGCACCATTTTAACGTGATTAAGTGACTGAATCAAGCATATCCACTTTAAGTACAGCTATAAATGATATTCAAACCATCACTACATTCTTTTAACATCTAAATAAAGCACATAATTAGTACCTGAGCTTATCATTGATATACTTTAGTATGTTGTAGAAACTGTTTCTAATGTATAATCTGCGAGGCTCATTGTGCTCGTGGACTGATTTGGACTAAAACTCTGATTAACATGGAAATCATGCCTTTATTACGAGTCCTTTGCTAACAAGTTGATATTTCTACTACAACATAAATATGCCCTGCTGAAAACAGTCCAGTCTGGCCATCAAGCTGCTTTATACTGATCAGGCTAGTCTAGTTTGATGCTTTAGGAGGGTTTTGTAAATTCGGGAATGATAATTCTGCCATTTGAGCCACTGGAGTCACTTGGACCATTTTAAACATTGCTTTTTTCTAACTTTCTGGGCCGGCAAGTTTCAGTCCCTGAGAAGCCTATGGAGGAGCGATCCAGATCTCAGATCTCATCACACACATCTTCATTTGTGTTTCGAAGATGAAGGAAAGTCTTACGGGTCTGGAACGACATGAGGGAGAGCAATTACTGACAGAATTATCATTTTTGGGTGAACTGTCCCTTTAAGATGGTATAAATGTACTTGTAAAAAAAGTGCAAATGTTTTGTTCACCATATTCATCAGTTACTCGCCCTAATGTGGAAGCTTGTTTCTGCCACAGAATAAAAAATAAAAAAAAGCTAATTGTGACTTTTCACAATTATTTTCAAAAAGTGTTATTCTGTGGTGGGATCAATAAAGCTGTAAGTTGTATAAGCCAGCAGGGTTAGTATGCTTCTCACGCAGCGTGTGTGTGTTGTAGATCAGCACGCTGGAGATCCTGAACCCGGAGGACCAGGGCGCGCTGCTGAGCGACGACGAGATCTTCTCCAGCCGCCAGACGGCCAAGCACACCTGCATGGCCCTGCGCAGGTACTTCGAGGCTCACCTGAGCATTAAAGTGGAGCAGGTCAAGCAGTCGCTGCAGAGGACCGAGGGCGGCGCGCTCATACACCCGCAGCCTTATTACAAGGTACGTCTCTCACACGGCCATGTGACCCGAGTGACGCCACGGTCCTGCTGCGTCTGCGCTAGTCCCAAACCTTCAGCTCTTGTGGACTGTCATCTGAAGTATACACAACTGATCAAGATTTTAATGATTTTTTGAAAGAGTCTCTAAACCGCTGTTTTCCATGTGAATATACAGGTATATAGTAAACTGTAATTTATTCCTGTGATCAAAGACAGATTTAGAAAAATCAGATCACTGGAATTAATTACACTTTACTATATATTAGGGATTCACCGATATGAACATTTTGTCCGATAACCGATATATTTACTGATAAATCTAATTTTTGAGAGCCTGATTACAAAAACAAGTGTCTCACCATAATACATGTCCCAGACACACAATTACACAACAAATTCTCATTATTTTCTGTAGCCTATATGACACATGTTGCACTTTAGTGTATTTTCCTTTTTGAAGTGATTACAATCATATTTCAAGCAATTCAAAACCATCATGTTGAACAGTCGCATCTGAAGCGTCTCATCTGAAGGAAATAATACATTATTGATCGGCTTTAATATATCGGACAAATTTTCTTATCAGGCCGATAACAATAAAATGAACATTTATCGGCCGAAACTGATATGGTGGACGATATATATCTTGGATCCCTAAAAACTATATTTTTTCACCCGTCTGATATTGATATAGAGCCATTTCACATGTCTATGAGCGTGATATTGCTCATAAATATTCAAGTATATGATACCGCTTTCATTCTTCAAGAAAAGCAATATCTTTGTCATAGTATCCTTCTAATAGTTAAAGTTACCACAGTCATTTCATGTGCTGCACTTTTTTTTATTTTTTTTTTATCTGTTTACCATTTTGATTAGTGAGATTTTTGATAGTAGTTCTTAAAAACCAAAAAAGTAGTGATTTGAAATCTGTACGAACCCTGTTTTAATTAATAGAATTTTTGAAAGAAGTTAAGCTTGAGTCAGTTGTATATGGGGTGTGACGGATCTCAGCTGATCGTGATGCGTACGGATCAGCTGACCCACGGTTCGGCACGCACGTGATTCATGGATTACCTGCTAAATTTAACCATCATAGTGTGAAAGTTTATCATTCGGACGTGTTTTGTCTTGCCAATTTACGTTCAAACAATTTTAAACGCGGAAGAAGAGGCGATAATCAGGACTCGCTCGAACACCAAATGGATTCCTCTTTCACACGCTTCCTCGCCCGGACACACACACACACACACACACACACACACACACACACTGATGTCTAAACACCCGTCTCTGCACGTGTTCTCTCGGTTCTGTCATCAGTGAACAGTTCAGAAAGAAACCGGATGTTTGTCAATTTATTCGGGCTTAAAGTGACCCGCTAATATTCCTGCTGTCGTCTGTGTCATTAATGTTAATAAAACAACTAAATACAGCTTTAACAAAGATGAATCTATATTTCATTTCTACAGTGAACAAATAATGTTATTTTACATTTAGGCTTAATTATTAATTTCTGTACCTGAATACTACTGTTAGACTTTATAACTTTATTTAGTATTAATCGCTGCTTGTAATTTGTGCATTTGTTATTTTATTACTGACTGTTCACTTGTTTTTAATAATGCTTGAAGATTTTGATGTGATATCGAAGAACTTCAAGTGAGCTTTAGGTAATAAATGAAAAGCAAAGTTACATGCCCCCCACCCCCCTATATTTATTTATTTCTATGGTTATTTAAATGGTCCGATCCGATCCGTGAGTTGTGAGATCCGTGTTGTGATGTTTGTTGTGATGTTTCCTGTGACCTGTTGTAGGCGTGCTCCTACACGCATGAGCAGGTGGTGGAGATGGTGGAGTTCCTGATCGAGTTTGGCCCGGCGCGCCTGTACTGGGAGCCGGCCGAGGTCTTCCACATACTGTCCTGTGTTCAGCTTCTTCTGCAGCTCATCTCCATCGCCTGCGACTGGAGGACCTACTACGGCAGGTGAGGAACCAGTGGATGATGGGAACCAGTAAATGGAGTCTGGCTTGCTTTGTTTGAGGTTTTTGTGTACGTTTTATCAAAGGTGCAAACAGTTATTTTGTTTGATGTATCGCAGTAAACTTTCTGATGGCAGTCATCTTGGACTTTCTATCGCTGTGAATGGAGCGTCATCCAAAAAGCAAAGGTTTTGGGTTGTAGATGTAATAGTTGAAATACATGCTGTTTGAACAAATTCCATGAGTAAAAGTGTCAATGATAATAAAATGAGTTGAGTTCACATACCCGGCCGGGTATGTGATCGCAACATGGCGGACTGATGTAGGGGTGGCAAATACAAGCAAAAATCACAATATCCTTAAGTTTGGTTGATTGTGAAGTGTATCAATGTAGAACTTTTTATCTCTTATGATACTATTACAAAAAGTGTACCACAATACAAAGTAGTATTAATACTACTCATATTGTTTGCAAGTTTTATTCCTTGTGGTTGACCGATATATTGGCATTAATATATATATATATATATATATATATATATATATATATATATATATATATATATATATATATATATATATATATATATATATATGCATACATGCACACAAACAAATATACTGCTAGTAGTAGATTGGTATATCGGCCGATATTTTTTATATATATACACAGGTGAAACTTGAAAAATTTTAATATCGTGCAAAAGTTTGTGTATTTCAGTAATTCAAATTAAAAGGTGAAACTAATATATTTAGTATATATAACCATATACATATGCATGATTATACTTTTCAGAGGGTTGACATTTCTGTATTTAAAATCCCTTTTTATTGATTTCATGTAATATTCTAATTTTCTGAGATTTTGAATTTGGGGTTTTTCATAAGCTGTAAGCCATAATCAAAATTATAACTTTTGCAGGATATTAATTTTTTTTCGAATTTCACCTGTATAACATACATACACATACATTTTATTATATTTGTATCAGGCGATAACTCTTTCTGTTTCACGACGTGTCGGAAGCAAGCATTTTATTTTGGAAACTCTGTGAACACAAGCATCCGAGCGAACCCCCGTTCTCCATCTGCAGTAGTTTACTGTCCCTGTTGATCAATTAAACCACGTTAACTCTGTGCGAAGAACTATTGTAGTGTTGGCTTTTCTATTATTTGGAAGCAGGACTTTTATTTTGAAAGCGGTTTAAGGCATGGGTTGATTTGAGCACTAGTATACTGTGCAACTGTACTACTTTAATAACAATATTCTCCAATATAATATGCTCAAATTAGGAATTTGTTCGTGAATCAAGTGCAATTTATTTCTACATTGTTTTTCCACTTTCCAAAAAAGCAATGTACATTTTCAGCATATTACCCATGTCTATACACAAGTATTCATGTCATGTGACTCTCATGATGTGCACATGATTTTTTATTTATTTTACTTATATTGCTTTTCTGAACATGAACATCAGTCAGAAAAAAAAAATGTGTGACATTGTTTTGGCTTTTTCCCCTTAACTCAACTTAATCAACCAGCCCCCGATAATAATAAAAAAAATAAAAATAGCATATATATATATATATATATATATATATATATATATATATATATATAAAAAAAATGGATGTGCACCTGATTTTTTTCAAAAGAGCTGTTGCATTATTGTGTAAAACCTTTATTATTGTCTAAAACCTAGTAATAAGGGGGACATGACGTTGCACCTCCTGTCTGGTGTGTTTCAGGGCTGACACTGTGAGGTACGCGCTGGACATCTTGAGCATTCTGACGGTCATCCCCAAAACTCAGGTTCTGCTGTCGGAGAACGTGGCGGTGCTGGACAAGAGTGGCTTCTCCATCTCCACTGTCGGTGAGAAGTGTTCTCGAAACACACGTGGACGTCGGTGCTTGTACCTACAGATGCCCGATGCCTTTTATTCTGCAATATGTACAGTGTTGGGAAGGATACTTTCAATACGTATTTCGTTACAGAATACATGCCCAAAAATGTAATTTGTAACGTTTTCCGTTATATTACTCAATCTGAGTAACGTATTCTGAATACTTGAATTACTTCCACATTGAATTGCCTTTTATAAGTGTAAAAATACAGCCATCAAATCCTGCTTACTAAACTAGCCTATTCTGGTGGGTGCGGTGATGAGGTGGTGACGCACTCATGTAACATGTAAGGGTGGCGCTGCCAATAAAGCACCTAAAATCTGTCACAAAGAACCAGCAAAAAGTAATGATTATGAATGTGTAAAATATAGCAAGGAGATATTTTAATAAGTGTTTTCCGTGTTACTGTCGGCTGCAAAGATGAAGTTGACGGTGCTGACTCGCGATCTTCAGTAGTGAACGCGCCAGAGAGAAATGCACATTTCATACGGATTACATAAGCAGAGAGCAGTCTGTGTCTGTTTTCTTTAGTTTTGAATTGTTCTGTTTAAAAGTAGACATTAAGTAGACATGAGCTTCCTTATACACTGAGTTTTGGCTCATTTATGAGACAAGCTCCAGTTCACGTGCCGGCGCCTCCGTTTCGTGATTATATGTCGTCTGTATATTTACTACTTATTTATTAAATCCAGGCAATTGGTTGATGAAACATTGATTAAAATAAAGATTCAATTAATACAAAACGAAGTTCACTTCAAAGAAAGGTTTTGTGCTTTCTGTTTGAGGTCTCTGTGAAAGTTTTAAAGCATCTTTTAGTGCCGCTTTCAGAGCGCTCACGTCCGTAATGGAGAAATGTCCGTAACATAGTTTTTTTTCCTCTTAAAGCAGCGTTATGTAACTTTTCAAATTTTGCTTGCGTAGCTGTAACTCACGTTTACAAGCCAGTGTCTTTATAGTAGCCTATTGGCTACTGTTTTACATAATGGATATGCTAATTCAATTCAATGTTTGTGTGGTAGGTAATATCGTCAATATTATAATATCAAGATACCATAGATGAATCTGCAAATTTGAAAAATAAATAAACAAACATGACTATCAGCCTGCAGACATTAGGATAGTTATCCTGAACAATTATTTTTTCCATCTAATCATGTATTATTTACTTGCAAGAATGTAATGTAGCCCCTACCAAACTTGTACACGCCGTTTAGACATAGGCTAGTGATTTATTTATTTTTTGACGGCCAGCATCGGTCGGGCACAAAGCCCTCCTCCTCCTTTAGCTCACGCTGGACCAATATTGATCCTCGTCCAGCCTTTTATTTTGTCACTCTCCCTTTTTCTCTTTCTACTGTCCTCCGACAAATCCTTTTGGCTTCTTGGTTTTACTTGCTGCTTTGGCCATGACAACATACAGAGGTAAAAAAAAAAAACGCTCGTTGGGCTCTCACCTCAGAATTTGAGGAAGTGACGTATGCCGTAAAGCAGTCGAATTTTGTAGTTCTTTTTGTGCTCGGGTTACTACCCGAAGTTACATAGTGCCAGTAAAAGCGATACAGACACCGTCAGGCTATGGCAGACCTGTCATTCAACCTATTGTAAGTCAATGTACCATCTCAAGGGTTTTGGAAAAATATTATAAAGGTTGGAAAAAGTTACATAGTGCTGCTTTAAATGCGAACACAAAAAATTTAATAAAATAAAATGAATATTTTATGTTCTGTTGAGACTGAGAGCCAACCCTTCTTCATCCGGTGGGTAATATTACTTTGGTTTGCGCAGTGTAATTCACAGAATTACTAAAATATTTTGCCACCTAAAAGTTAAAGATTGTTTTGTCTCACGCATGTTTATTTCCCTTAAATATAAAACGCATGTGTAGACAAATATTTTTCTAATGTCTGGACTCCTTTATTAAGTGAGTATGGATATATAAACAGACGTTTCAATATATTGGTATTAAATGCATGTTCTGACAATTTATATTTAAAGTTTTGACTCCAAATGTCACGTTCATAACGCTGGAATTGCCCAATTTTAAAGAATTTATTTTCAACTAGTTTTGTGGTGTAGGTCTACGTATTTTATAATGTTAACTTAAAATAATACTAATAGGTATTTGAAGATGTGGTAGCATTGGATCTTTCTTTAATGTGAAATGCTGTTTGAATTTCCAAGAAAGAAACTCATTCTTGCCCTGGCTCTGTTGTTCCGGCTCCATCTACCTCTAGCTCCCGCCGCTCCTCTTCCGGCTCCATCTACCTCTAGCTCCCGCCGCTCCTCTTCCGGCTCCATCTACCTCTAGCTCCCGCTGCTCCTCTTCCGGCTCCATCTACCTCTAGCTCCCGCCGCTCCTCTTCCGGCTCCATCTACCTCTAGCTCCCGCTGCTCCTCTTCCGGCTCCGTCTAGCTCTCGCTGCTCCTCTTCCGGCTCCATCTAGCTCCCGCCGCTCCTCTTCCGGCTCCATCTAGCTCCCGCCGCTCCTCTTCCGGCTCCATCTACCTCTAGCTCCCGCTGCTCCTCTTCCGGCTCCATCTACCTCTAGCTCCCGCCGCTCCTCTTCCGGCTCCATCTAGCTCCCGCCGCTCCTCTTCCGGCTCCATCTAGCTCCCGCCGCTCCTCTTCCGGCTCCATCTACCTCTAGCTCCCGCTGCTCCTCTTCCGGCTCCATCTACCTCTATCTCTCGCCGCTCTTCTTCCGGCTCCATCTACCTCTAGCTCCCGCCGCTCCTCTTCCGGCTCCATCTACCTCTAGCTCTCGCTGCTCCTCTTCCGGCTCCATCTACCTCTAGCTCCCGCTGCTCCTCTTCCGGCTCCATCTAGCTCCCGCAGCTCATCTTCCGGCTCTATCTACCTTCTAGCTCCTGCCGCTCCTCTTCCGGCTCCATCTACCTCTAGCTCTCGCTGCTCCTCTTCCGGCTCCATCTACCTCTAGCTCTCGCTGCTCCTCTTCCGGCTCCATCTACCTCTAGCTCCCGCTGCTCCTCTTCCGGCTCCATCTACCTCTAGCTCCCGCTGCTCCTCTTCCGGCTCCATCTACCTCTAGCTCCCGCTGCTCCTCTTCCGGCTCTATCTAGCTCCCGCAGCTCATCTTCCGGCTCTATCTAGCTTCTAGCTCCTGCCGCTCCTCTTCCGGCTCCATCTACCTCTATCTCTCGCCGCTCTTCTTCCGGCTCCATCTACCTCTAGCTCCCACCGCTCCTCTTCCGGCTCCATCTACCTCTATCTCTCGCCACTCCTCTTCCAGCTCCATCTACCTCTAGCTCCCGCCTCTCCTCTTCCGGCTCCATCTACCTGTAGCTCTCGCTGCTCCTCTTCCGGCTCCATCTACCTCTATCTCTCGCCGCTCCTCTTCCAGCTCCATCTATCTCTAGCTCCTGCCGCTCCTCTTCCGGCTCCATCTACCTCTAGCTCCCGCTGCTCCTCTTCCGGCTCCATCTACCTCTATCTCTCGCCACTCCTCTTCCAGCTCCATCTACCTCTAGCTCCCGCCTCTCCTCTTCCAGCTCCATCTACCTCTAGCTCTCGCTGCTCCTCTTCCGGCTCCATCTACCTCTAGCTCCCGCCTCTCCTCTTCCGGCTCCATCTACCTCTAGCTCCCGCCGCTCCTCTTCCGGCTCCATCTACCTCTAGCTCCCGCTGCTCCTCTTCCGGCTCCATCTACCTCTAGCTCCCGCCGCTCCTCTTCCAGCTCCATCTACATCTAGCTCCCGCCGCTCCTCTTCCGGCTCCATCTACATCTAGCTCCCGCCGCTCCTCTTCCGGCTCCATCTAGCTCTCGCCGCTCCTCTTCCGGCTCAATCTACCTCTAGCTCCCGCTGCTCCTCTTCCGGCTCCATCAACCTCTAGCTCCCGCCGCTCCTCTTCCGGCTCCATCTACCTCTAGCTCCTGCCGCTCCTCTTCCGGCTCCATCTACATCTAGCTCCCGCCGCTCCTCTTCCGGCTCCATCTAGCTCTCGCCGCTCCTCTTCCGCCTCCATCAACCTCTAGCTCCCGCCGCTCCTCTTCCGGCTCCATCTACCTCTAGCTCCTGCCGCTCCTCTTCCGGCTCCCGCCGCTCCTCTTCCGGCTCCATCTACCTCTAGCTCCTGCCGCTCCTCTTCCGGCTCCCGCCGCTCCTCTTCCGGCTCCATCTATCTCTAGCTCTCGCCGCTCCTCTTCCGGCTCCATCTACCTCTAGCTCCCGCCGCTCCTCTTCCGGCTCCATCTACCTCTAGCTCCCGCCGCTCGTCTTCCGGCTCCATCTACCTCTAGCTCCCGCCATTCCTCTTCCGGCTCCATCTACCTCTAGCTCCCGCTGCTCCTCTTCCAAGTTTTTTTTTTCTGCAGTTTAAGTTTACTTTTTAAAAACTTTTTTCACTTCAGCAATAATTTGCCAAGTATCGTCTTTGAAAAGAGATCAAACTTCAGTCTGTTGCTTTAAAGCATATTAGATTTACGACAGTTTAAAGGAGAACTCCGGTCAATTTTAATTTGACCTTTTTTTATTTTTTTATTTTTTTATTTGGAGTGCTGTAAGTACAGAGAACAACAACAAAAATCGGTGTTACCTACACAGTGTTATCCTAAAAATGAGCTCATTGTTAAAATTGACCGGAGTTCTCCTTTTTAGTTGAAAATGTAATTTTCAGGTTTATGCTCAAAAAGTGAATAAATGGATTATAAATACAGAGTAAATATAATTTAGTACAATAAAATCCCCTAAAAACACAAAATATTAAAGAAAAACATTATTTCATTTCATAAAAAAATAAAAAAAATTTTGGTCATTTTTGCCCAACACTTGAATGGCACCAGAGGGTTAAAACATTAATGATGTGCACTGATAAATCATTTACATTAAATTCTGTAATATTCCGTTAAAAACCAAAACAAGAATTTACATGTTTGATTTCATGCTGACATTTTGCATGTGTTTGTTCTATATGGACATCCAGTTAATCTAATTTATGCAAGTATTAAATGTGATTTCTGTGTTCTGCAGGGATGAGCATTGTGTTGGTCGTCGCAGAGGGTGAAGTATTCGTAAACGACGCTGAAATCCAGAAGTCGGCCCTGCAGGTGATCATAAACTGCGTCTGTGCTCCAGACAAGCGTGTCTCCAGCATCGGCAAGTTCATCTCGGGAACGCCACGCCGGCGTCTGCCGCAGAGCCACCGCGCGAGCGAGAGCGTGCTAGCCAAGATGTGGAACGTGGTTCAGTCCAACAATGGGATTAAAGTCCTGCTGTCCCTGCTGACCATCAAGATGCCCATCACCGATGCTGATCAGATCCGCGCGTTAGCGTGCAAAGCCTTAGTTGGATTGGCACGTAGCGCCGCGGTACGGCAAATCATTAGCAAGCTTCCGCTATTCAGCAGCGGTCAGATCCAGCAGCTCATGAAGGAGCCGGTCCTTCAGGACAAGCGTAGCGAACACGTGCGCTTCTGCAAGTTTGCAGCAGAGCTAATCGAGCGAGTGTCCGGGAAGCCTTTGTTGATCGGCACTGACGTCTCGTTAGCGCGGCTGCAGAGAGCTAATGTTGTGGCGCAGTCACGCATCTCGTTTCCAGAGAAGGAACTACTTCTACTAATTCGGAATCATCTTTTATCTAAAGGTCTTTCGGACACGGCTACGGCTTTAACGAAGGAAGCTGAGCTTCCCATGGGGCTACATGCGCTAGCACATGCTAGCGTGCCGCCATTCACTCCCGTTTCTGTGGCCACGTCTCCTTCTCCTGCCGCCGGCATCCCTCGGACTCCTCGGCTCACTAACGGAGTTGCGGCTCGTTTGGGTGGCCACACCCCTCATCACCCACAGCCCCGCCCCTCAACATCACAGGCTCCGCCCCCGCCACCGTCTGCAGTTTCTCACCACAGCAACGGCTCTCCGCTAATCGGGCGAATCGTGTTCTCGCGGGAACGACCGTCACTGTGTCCCGCCACTGGAGGGAAGAGGCCGAAAGTGTTGAGGCAGAAATCAGATCATGGCGCTTTTATTCAGAGTCCAGCTATGAAGAAGCAGCTGGACAGACATCTGCCCTCTCCACCTTCTCTAGACAGGTGTGCTAGTCTGTGTTTATATACCGAGCATCCGGTGCTCTTCGGTTGTTTTTGACCGAAAGATTTAGTTTTTTCAGAATTTTTTACTTCATTGTTATGGTACAAAACTTGGCAAAGGTTTTAGCACTTGCTATGTAAACACACAAAGTTATGGACATGTTTTGAAAAGGTTAAATTGTCTTGAAAAATTTTTTCACTCTTGTGCTCCTCGCGGTCAAAAATGAGCGCATTGGAAATTAATGGGAGATGAAGTTCCTCTAGTGGAAGCGTTTGGTACTGCGGCCAAACAGAATCTGACTGAAAGCTCTTTTTTTGTTTTATATCAAGCTCAAATTTAGAACACAACTTGTTTAAAACTGCAAAAAAAAATCAAAAAAAATCAAAGCCATAATCTAGAGTAACATTTTATTTAGAAAATATATATTTCTTATAAAAATAGTATTTTTATGCTTTTCATAACAATACACAAAAAGTAACAATTTTACAAGTTCACTTTTATACACTTTTTTTTTTTTCACTTCAGCAATAATCTGCCAAGTGTCGTCTTTGAAAAGAAACCAAACTTAAGTCTATTGCTATAAAGAATTCAAGATTTATCACAGTTTAAGTTGTTAAAAATTCAAAATGTATTTATTCAATTTATTAAAAATGTATTCAAAAAGTGAATAAATGGATTATAAATACAGCTTAAATATAATTTAGTATCATAAAAACCCCTAAAAATAAAATATTAAATGCAAAAACTGTCAAACTAAAATATAGTATATTCATTTAATTGACAAAAACGTGACCAACACGCGAAGAGCATTAAAGTATTAAAGGTTGTATCAGTGATTTCAGGCCAAAAAATAAATGATCACATTCATCTAATCTTTCCTAACGATCCGCTAGCTGCCCGCCCCATAAGCATGCCGTCCACAAACTCTGTAGGCAGCCTAGGCCCTGAAATCTGCACACAAAAACAAATGGGTACACCACCACTCAAAACCAAAACAAACCAACCAATCACCGACAGGTCCGGTGTTGCTCCGACGTCCAGCCGTGCACAAGCTCAAAACCTCACAACACCCACCCCTGTCGGTGATTGGTTGGAACACTGTTTATTTTGATTTTGAGTGGTGGTTGTACCCATTTGTTTTTGTGTGCAGATCTCAGAGCCTAGGCTGCCTACAGAGACGCGGTTTTTGGACGGCATGCTAATGGGGCGGGCAGCTAGCGGATCGTTAGGACAGATTAGATGAATGTGATCATTTATTTTTGGGCCTGAAATCATTGATACAACCTTTAATGTCCCCCTGTATTCAATAATTTTATCCCATAAAAACTCATCTTTGATCACCAAAATGAGAATTTCTTATTATCTTGAATGTAACTCGACACCCTTGCCTCATTTAGTATGCGCGGTTCTATGAATATGCAAATGAGCCCCGCCTCCACTCCCTCACTCAGAGATCCACTGGTTGACGATCACACGTTGATCTGATTGGTTACAAGGTCGTTTGTGACGTCAGAAACACCAGCGATTTCACACCGTGTTTTTGAGACTGTCTTTGGTTCACTGCAGTTTTAAGGAGGAAATACTCAGCAATGCTGTCGACTTATGAACTTACACATGGTGTGTGTTAAAGCATATTAAAAACACCACATAGACACTTAAACAACATTTAAAAGCTTTATTTTCACCACAGGGGGGCATATGGACAAACCATGGTGTTGATTGTGGCCTAGAAATGATTTACATGTAAGCAATAAGGCTCGAGGCTAGTTCTGTATGATGAATAAGTCACGGCTGAAGGGTGTTGTTCGGCACTCTTATTCTCTCTATTCACTTATACACTTATTCACGATTAAGCACTAGCCTCGAATATCTTATTGCTTTTATAAAATGATTACCACACAATGCAAATATTAAAGACAAAAAATATGTATCAATGCAACTATTTAATGTATATCACTAAAAATCACTTATTAAAATCACTAAAGGTCTTCCTTCCTCTGGAAAAAAATAGTCCCTGACTGTAAACAGCTACAGAAGTTAAATACATTATTTCGCCTTTAGATGGTGGCAAAGACTGTCTTTATATGAGTGAGTCTGTCAGTAGAGAAGACTTTTATATTGTAACGACTCAAACTTGGAGAAGGAAGACGCAGCTGATATAGGGCACAGGAGAACCCCTTAATTGTTAAAAGATCTCAGCGGGCATTTAAACAGATATTACGAATATAGGACTGACCTGAAGGAAGATGCTATATCTACTGTAAATGCAGGTACACGATCTCTCACAATACTCTATAAGCTTGTCAATTAACACTATCAATGAGATCAAACATGTTTACGTTGCTAAGAGTGGTTGCTAGGGGTTTTGTGTAGTGATACATAAAACCGTTGTGTGAAGCGGTCATAGCCGTGTGTTATTGTGAGTAAAACACAGCTATTGACCAATCAGAATCAAGGACTGGAACTAGCCGTTTTATAAGAATAATTGTATCGTGTGTTGTTGTTTGCAGTATAATAACGGAGTATTTGCGAGAGCAGCACGCGCGCTGCAAGAACCCGGTGACGACGTGTCCCCCCTTCAGCCTGTTCACCCCTCATCAGTGTCCCGAGCCCAAGCAGAGACGCCAGGCGCCCACCAACTTCACCCCGCGACACACTCGCCGGGTCGTGTACCCCAAATACGGCGGAGTGGACGGAGGCTGCTTCGACAGGCATCTGATCTTCAGCAGGTGCGCTTCCCTGGGCTTTCTGGAGTCAGGCTTGAGCAGTGTAGCGCTGGGTATCACTCACCTTTCAATTTGATTTCGATTCGACTCAATAAATATAGATTTAATACAAATCCTATATTTATAAAAAGGAACCGTGAACATGTTTACAAATGCTTAAAGGTGCAGTGTGTAATTTTTAGCGGCATCTAGTGGTGAGGTTGTGAATTGCACCCAACAGAAGTTACGGTCATGATGTTAAAATGGTGAAATTACAAAGAAACTTCTAAATCTTGGATAGGCTGTGCCTCCCCTGACGAACCACCACTGCTTTTCAATATAAACATTTTAATGGTGGCTTTCATAAGCGTGTGTTCATGACCGATTCATTCAAACATGCTTTAAATATTTGAAGAATGGGTTTTTGTGAAGAATTAACATTTAATATGCATATATTGATCAGAATGCTCCTCTCTAGAGTTATTTTTCTAGCTAACTATCGTTTATAGTCACTGAATGTCTTTCCTGAGTTGAATTACGTGACATTATTGTTCTCCAGCTGTGTTATTGACGTTGAAACACTGATTGTTGGATTACGTGAGTCATTATTATTTCAGTGAGTAGTTCTGTATCTTTCAGCATTCCTTCTCATGTTCATCATGTTTATTTGCTGCTGTAACTAGTAGTAAAGAGGAAGAGATGATCGGTTCATCTGTCACACACATTAAACACCCACACGCACGCGCACACACACACACTTACAGAATCTGAGCAATGAGCAGCCGGCCTCCACGGACAGCTTTATTGTTTGACCAGACAATAACTTCTCAAGATTAGAGTTGGGTATCGTTTGAATTTGAACGATTCCGATTCCTTGTTTCGATTCCGGTTCCTAACGATTCTCGATTCCGATTCTTTTAAGAGGCAGGGTCAAAAAAGTAGTCTGACCTTCTCCATCAATTTTAATTCTATGAATTTTTTATGAACTTTACTATGAATTTCTCACAGGGCTGTTTTCAACTACAATATAAATATCAGATCTATGATCTTGAATATAAAAATGATAAATTATTAATATATTTTCACAGGGGTACACTTTCCTCAAGAGAGCTTTATTTTTGAAAACCTCATGAAAACACATTTACACATGAGTGTATGATGTGGCAACCGGTTTCGTTGGTGCGGTGTTATGCATGGCGTCCCCACTGCACAATGCGAAGTGACCGTTCGAAAGGGACCTACTCGGTTACTATCGTTACCTCAGTTCCCTGAGAGAGGGACTGAGTATTGCGTAGCCGCCGCACTTTAGTGACCTGGCGAGTTGTCGCTTCAGTCGTTAAACCTGCTATAATGGCGAATGCGGGGGACTGAGGCCACGCCCCCTTGGCGGGATCTGATGTGTAATGACGTAGGGCTAGCCCATTGGTCACACGTCAGAGACGCCCGCGCCATTGGATGTGCAGTTGCCGCTGCACAGCCTAGCGATGTGCTAGCTGTGCAGCTGCGAATGCGTTTTACACATAGGCTTCAGTAAATCGAGGAAGTTTCCCTTACGTGAATCGAAACTAGGAATCGAAATTTAAACTTTTGAATGATTCCGGGAAAATCACAAAGCTAGTCCCGGTTCCAATCGATACTCGATACCCAAGCCTACTCAAGATTTTGCTTTAGTATAATTTTCGGGACAACTAGGGCCGGATTCGGGATTCAGGAGAACAGCTTAGATTTCGGGACGTCTGGTCACGCTGGCATCAACTGAAAGCAGCACTGACTAAAAGATCGAACTTGGGATTTAAGAATCAATATCGGTTTATCAAAATGAGTTAAGTCAATTTTTTAGCCCAGCCCTGGTATCAGAGTTCTTTTTCCTCTTGACTTTAAGCTCACCACTGAAATGTTGTGTGTGTGTGTGTGCAGGTTTCGCCCGATCTCGGTGTTCAGGGAGGCTGAGGAGGATGAGAGTGGCTTCATGTGTTGTGCGTTCTCGGCTCGAGAGCGATTCCTGATGTTGGGCACGTGCACCGGCCAGCTCAAACTCTACAACGTGTTCAGTGGACAAGAGGAGGCCAGTTACAGCTGCCACAGCTCAGCCATCACACACCTCGAGCCCTCCAGAGTAAAGACACACACACACACACACACACACCTCGAGCCCTCCAGAGTAAAGACTGTTGCATTATAAGATACAAACAAGAATGGTTTTAAAACAGTGTACAAAACAATAGTCACAATGTCAGCATCTGCGTTTGTATGAAACGAGAGAGAGCGAGTCCACGACACTGGATGGCATAGTCAAATAGATATTTTGTGTACAGTTATTTAACGGAGTTATAATATTTTATTAGCTCACCAAACACAAACCTTCCACGAGGAAAGACCTAGCGAGTGTATATCGCTGATGTCTTCAGTGACCCGGATGAGCCCGTGTCTCTGTGTTGTGCTGTTATCGGGGAGTAATATACCGCTGGATGTGTGATTGACCAATCAGAATCAAGCATTCCTCAGAGCCGTGTAATGTTTTTCAGTTTCCATGGTAAAATAAGGCTGATACAAAGAATTTAGGCAATTGAAATGATTCATCCACATCTGATGGTGGTGTTTTCCTCTCTGCTCTGCCTCTAGTATCAAAGTACACAGGTGTGATTGTCTGAATGTGTTTATGGTAGATTCTGATGTGTGTGTGTGTGTGTGTGTGTGTGTGTGTGTGTGTGTGTGTGTGTGTGTGTGTCAGGACGGCTCGCTGCTGTTGACGTCAGCATCTTGGAGTTATCCGTTGTCAGCGCTGTGGGGGATGAAGTCTGTGTTCATCATGAAGTGAGTCTTCAAGCCCATCAGCACTCAACTCATATTCTGAATATGGGTTTTTAATTGAGGAACTCCTGTTTCCAGGCATTCGTTCCTGGATGATCATTATGTGGAGTTCAGCAAACTCTCTCAGGACCGAGTCATCGGGACAAAAGAACACATCGCACATGCAAGTCTCCTTCCTAACCAATACCTTTTATTCACTCAGTGTTGTTTTTCAAGTCTCTCGAAGATTAGGGAATCATCTCTTATTCAGGGCAGTACTAAATAAAAACATGCAGATTTTAAATGTTGTTTGAAAATCACTTTACGGATTAAATTTAGGGATGCTCGATATATCTGGCCACCATATCGGTATTGGCCGTTTTATGTTCATCTTTAATGTTTTCATTATCGGGGCTATAAGAAAATTTGGTCGATGTATTATTTCCTTCAGCTGAGACGCTTCAGATGTGCACTGTTCAACATTGATGAATTTGAATTCCTTGAAAAATGATTGTTATCATAAAAAAGGAAAATACAGTTCAGTGCAACATATAGGCTATTTAAATTATAATGAGAACATCATAATTGTGCGCTTGGGACATGGATTTGAATAGTGATACTTTTGTTTTTATAATCAGGTTCTCAAAAATTATATAAAAATGTGGATTTCGATTTATCGGCTTTAAAATTTAAAGAATTATCGGTTATCGGCTTTT
This sequence comes from Semotilus atromaculatus, assembly GCA_031834385.1. NCBI lineage: Eukaryota > Metazoa > Chordata > Actinopteri > Cypriniformes > Leuciscidae > Semotilus > Semotilus atromaculatus. Next base: position 1,272,408 of record JAULUF010000042.1, on the reverse strand, counting down.
AAATATAAAGAATTATCGGTTATCGGCTTTCAAATTTAAAGAATTATCGGTTATTGGCTTTCAAATATAAAGAATTATCGGTTATCAGCTTTCAGATATAAAGAATTATCGGTATTGGACAATTTTCATATTGTGCATCCCTAATGTGAAGCTGATAACCAGCTGACAGGGAAATGTTTACATAACCAAGAAAATACATCGGTATATAATATAGAGTTATCAGTAAAATGTTCATATCGGTGCATTCCCAATCAAATGATATCGCCATCATCTGTGTGTGTTTCTGCAGATATATGACATCCAGACAGGCCAGAAAATCCTGACCCTCAATAACCCCGACCTGGCCAACAACTACAAGCGCAACTGTGCCACGTTTAACCCCACGGATGACCTGGTCCTGAACGACGGGGTCATGTGGGACGTACGCACGTCTCAGGCCATACACAAGTTCGACAAGTTCAATATGAACATCAGTGGCGTTTTCCATCCCAATGGATTAGAGGTCATCATCAACACAGAGATCGTATGCTTTTCTGCTCGGTGAACCACTTTTCCGGTGTTTTGTTATGATGCAGTTTACTGATTAAAGTCCCCCTGTAGTCAATAACTTTATCGCTTAAAACTCATCTTTGATCACCAAAATGACAGAAGCGTTTTTTCCTTCATGCCTTAAAATATCTTGAATGTAACTCGACACCCTTGCCTCATTTAGTATGCGCGGTTCTATGAATATGCAAATGAGCCCCGCCTCCACTCACTCACTCAGAGATCCACTGGTTGACGATCACACTTTGATCTGATTGGTTACAAGGTCGTTTGTGACGTGAGAAACACCAGCGATTTCACACCGTGTCTTTGGTTCACTGCAGTTTTAAGGAGGAAATACTCAGCAATGCTGTCGACTTATGAACTTACACATGCTTTGTCTTAAAGCGTATAAAAAACACCACATGGACACATAAACAACATTTAAAAGCTGGATTTACACCACAGGGGGACTTTAACTCTTTACAGTACGGTGTTAAATCAAATGTTGTATCTGTTGACATTAGTTAAAGGAGAACTCCAGCGCAAAATGAACCTTTGGTCTAATTACACATTGTTACCTAGTCAACCGTTATCTGAAATTTGTTTTCATGATTATCGAATGTAAATAGTTTTATCTCTAAAAACAGTTTAGCCTATAACGTTAGTATAACGCTAGTAAATAGGGCATAGAGTAATGACAAATAAAAATCGCTTGTTAATACCACTAACAAGGCTCAAAATAGCCCCACACTAACACGGTAGCATAATAAGGGTCCCTACCTTCAAACCGAAGCATTGAGAACGTTGTCAGTGTCCAGACAGTTTAATAAGAAGATATTTTATACATACAGTCAGCTTCGCGAATACAGGCAGAAGCCATCTTTGAAAAACAGTCTCTATCAGTCGATCTACGAACGCCGATCCAAGTGCGCTGGTGAGATGTGATTAAATTATTTTTATTTATTTATTTTCTCTGTTGCGTTCAGTGCTTCTCTTATGCGCTCATGCTTTCTTCTGGAAACAACGGACCATATGAGATTCTACACAATTCAGCGCACTTGGATCGGCGTTCGTAGATCGACTGGTAGAGACTGTTTTTCAAAGATGGCTTCTGCCTGTATTCGCGAAGCTGACTGTATGTATAAAATATTTTCTTATTAAACTGTCTGGACACTGACAACGTTCTCAATGCTTCGGTTTGAAGGTAGGGACCCTTATTATGCTACCGTGTTAGTGTGGGGCTATTTTGAGCCTTGTTAGTGGTATTAACAAGCGATTTTTATTTGTCATTACTCTGTGCCCTATTTACTAGCGTTATACTAGCGTTATAGTCTAAACTGTTTTTAGAGATAAAACTATTTACATTCGATAATCATGAAAACAAATCTCAGATAACGGTTGACTAGGTAACAATGTGTAATTAGACCAAAGGTTCATTTTGTGCTGGAGTTCTCCTTTAATGCACTGAGCTAGCATGAGCGAACACTGAACAACTGTATTAAGGAACATTAATTAATACGTTTCTCAGTTTAATAATGCATTAATGTTAATAAATGAGACGTGTCCCATTTATATTAGGCGCCTTTAACTACTATGTACTAAAATTTAAATAAATGATTTGATACAATGTGCTTATACATAGTACATGTTTTTACATTGTACTTAGATGTTTAAAATGCCTGCATTCTGTAATTACATCTATAATTAACCCTTAAACAACCAAACCCCGTCCTAACCAGAGTTCTACAATACAGCATCAACACAATAAGCACATTGTAACTAAGTATTAATTTTGTTTTTCATTCAAGTACACAGTACTTAAAGACCCAGTAGATCAGTGCCTGTTAATGTAGAAAGTGTGTATTTGGTGAGAGTCTTCCCGGGAAGCGTGTGATGCTAGAGTGCAGAATTGTTAGCTTTAACTGGAGCTCCAGTGGGATTTGAGGACGTTTCATCTCCTCCACACTGTACCAGCGCTGGATCAGTGTCGGATCGTTTTCAACAACAACGGAACCGTCATTTATGGAGGTGAGAGACAACAACGCACCACGTTCAGATCCTCTCCTTTTCTCCTCCTCATTTAATGCTGCTTTATTTCTCATCAGTCTGCACTCCATACCCTATGGAAGCTCGTTTACACCACAGGATAAAAAATTAAAAAGCTAATTGCGACTTCTGTCGCAATTCAAACTTTATATCGCACAATTCTGACTTTATAATTCACAATTTCAAATGTATATCTCGCAATTCTTGCTTTATAACTCGCAATTGCTACTTTATATCGCATAATTCTGGCTATAACTCGTAATTCTGACTTTATAACTCACAATTCTGACTTTATATTCGCAATTCTGACTATAATTCGCAATTTCGAATGTATATCACGCAATTCTTACTTTATAACTCGCAATTGCAACTTTATATCGCATAATTCTGACTATAACTCGCAATTGCAATTTTATATCGCATAATTCTGACTTACTCGTAATTCTGACTTTATAACTCACAATTCTGACTTTATAATTCGCAATTTTGACTTTATAATTCGCAATTCTGACTTTATATTCGCAATTCTGACTATAATTCGCAATTTCGAATGTATATCACGCAATTCTTACTTTATAACTCGCAATTGCAACTTTATATCGCATAATTCTGACTATAACTCGCAATTGCAACTTTATATCACGCAATTCTGACTTTATCACGCAATTCTGACTTTATATCACGCAATTCTGACTTTATAACTCGCAATTCTGACTTTATAACTCACAATTCTGACTTTATAATTCGTAATTCTGACTTTATAACTCGCAATTGCAACTTTATATCACGCAATTCTGACTTTATAACTCGCAATTCTGACTTTATAATTCGTAATTCTGACTTTATAACTCACAATTCTGACTTTATAATTCGCAATTCTGACTTTATAACTCGCAATTCTGACTTTATAATTCGTAATTCTGACTTTATAACTCGTAATTCTGACTTTTTATAATTCGTAATTCTGACTTTATAACTAGCAATTCTGACTTTATAACTCGCAATTCTGACTTTATAATTCGTAATTCTGACTTTATAACTCGCAATTCTGACTTTATAACTCGCAATTCTGACTTTATAACTCGCAATTCTGACTTACTCGTAATTCTGACTTTATAACTCGCAATTCTGACTTTATAACTCGCAATTCTGACTTTATAACTCGCAATTCTGACTTTATAATTCGCAATTCTGACTTTATATTCGCAATTCTGACTATAATTCGCAATTTCGAATGTATATCACGCAATTCTTACTTTATAACTCGCAATTGCAACTTTATATCGCATAATTCTGACTATAACTCGCAATTGCAACTTTATATCACGCAATTCTGACTTTATATCACGCAATTCTGACTTTATATCACGCAATTCTGACTTTATAACTCACAATTCTGACTTTATAATTCGTAATTCTGACTTTATAACTCGCAATTGCAACTTTATATCACGCAATTCTGACTTTATAACTCGCAATTCTGACTTTATAATTCGTAATTCTGACTTTATAACTCACAATTCTGACTTTATAATTCGCAATTCTGACTTTATAACTCGCAATTCTGACTTTATAACTCGCAATTCTGACTTTATAATTCGTAATTCTGACTTTATAACTCGTAATTCTGACTTTTTATCATTCGTAATTCTGACTTTATAACTCGCAATTCTGACTTTATAACTCGCAATTCTGACTTTATAACTCGCAATTCTGAATTTATAACTCGCAATTCTGACTTACTCGTAATTCTGACTTTATAATTCGCAATTCTGACTTTATAACTCGCAATTCTGACTTTATAACTCGCAATTCTGACTTTATAATTCGTAATTCTGACTTTATAACTCGTAATTCTGACTTTTTATAATTCGTAATTCTGACTTTATAACTCGCAATTCTGACTTTATAACTCGCAATTCTGACTTTATAACTCGCAATTCTGACTTTATAACTCGCAATTCTGACTTACTCGTAATTCTGACTTTATAACTCGCAATTCTGACTTTATAACTCGCAATTCTGACTTTATAACTCTTTATAATTCTGAGTGTGTGTTGCTGATGCTCCGAGTGTGTGTCGCTGATGCTCCGAGTGTGTGTCGCTGATGTTCCGAGTGTGTGTTGCTGATGTTCCGAGTGTGTGTGTGTGTGTAACTGATGTTGTGTGTGTCTGTGTGTAGCCATGTTGCAGGCTGACGATGAGGATGACATGATGGAGCAGCAGATGAAGAGCCCCTTCGGCTCCTCCTTCAGGACCTTCGACGCCACGGACTATAAACCCATCGGTATCTCCATCCTCTCCATAAACACCCTTCAGCTTTACAGAAGAATATTATGATCTGATCAAAATATATATTTTTTTCTTGTTAGTGTAAAAGCATTTACAAAAGAGACAAACTGTCACATAATAGACATTAATTTGAAAATAACCTAGTCTTTCTGTAATAATTTTGTTTTTGTTTTTTAAAGCTGATGAATAATGAATATTAAAAAAAAAAGAAGTGTATCTGCTAAAATCTTCCTGATGGTGTGTTTGTGTTGTCAGCCACCATAGATGTGAAGAGGAATATCTTCGACCTGTGCACTGACACCAAAGACTGCTACCTGGCTGTCATCGAGGTCTGATGCGCATGCATGCACTCATTCATTCGTTCATTTATATATTTCTATATAGTTTTGTGTATATATAGTTTTGTGTATATATACGGTAGTTGCACCAACTCTGGGACAAACTTTTAAGGACTTATTTATGGATCCAGATTATTTTTATTTATTTTTAAAATTTTTAGCACAAGTACATTTAAAGAATCTTTTATAGTATTGTACTCATTTTGTACATGTACATATATATATATTTTTTTTTTCAGGTTTGTTTTCAATATGTTTTACTTTTATTAAACATTTAACAACATAATATCATATGTATCAGCCATGTAATAGCCAGTGATAATGATAAATCTTAATTAGAGGTCGACCGATAGTGGATTTTACCGATAACGATAGCTAGGTTGGGCCGTACTTGCAGATAACCGATTAATCAACCGATCGTTTTTAAAATTGATACTGGATAAAAACAATTATTCACGATACAGCACAGCCTCTTGCTTAAGCACAACACTCCAAGTAAAACAGTGCTGAACTTTATTTTATATACACACATGTGTGTGTGTATGTGTTTGTATATATATATATATATATATATATATATATATATATATATATATATATATATATATATATATATATATATATATATAAATAAAAATAAACCTGTATGAACCATGAAAACATGCTAAATGAAATAAATATAAATAAATATTGAAGTCAATAAAGTTTGATTAATTCAAACTGAAACAAAAAGTAATACTCTAAATAACGAAGAAAACCAGTTACGTTTAACTGTTACATCCATTTTGTACAGCGTACAATACTCATCCAGACAAGATGATAGCAACAATATTCTCAAACTCTGTTAACAACAAATCAACTCTGATTTCATGTTAAATACAATAAAAAACGGAGACGCAAGACGGCAAGTTGTATTTGAATGAAATGAACGCCCGTCCGTTGTGATACATGGATGTGCGCTGTTATAATGCGTTATTGATGACGGTAATTATAAGGAAGGAAATGCCACACAATCTTGCTTTAAAACGTTTTTCCACTGTTCAAACAAGTTCAAACACTGAAATATTTTCATCAGTTTTTTTTGAACACGAATCGAATGCTTTTCTGATTTGTTTATATGTTTCTCGGCTGTATGAACATATCAGTTTACTATTTTACGTCTAGCTTTAAATATGTAACTTTGTTGCATAATGAATACATCAAAGTGACCAGCTGTATAACGTTATAATCTAATGCAAATAGATGTTAACAATTGTGACATTAAACATTCGGGTCGGACTTAGGTTTGTTTTTGTCAGTGCTTTAACCGCTTGACTACTAATGTTAGCGTCCTCTCAGCCTCGAAGGCACACAAACATGCGTTTCTTTCTCTACTAATGCATCATCTAGTCAACAAATTAATCACTTTATAATGATATGACAAAATGTACTGTATGAAGACCTTTTTCGCTGTCGGTGCTTTAAACACGCATCTGATGTCAGGCTCTCCACACAGCGTGTGCTCTTAGTGCAGTGTCACGTGTGGAAATAAACAACACGAGGCATCAGTGATAGTGTTTATTACACCTCTAGAGGGCGCTCTTGTACTGATGATGCCACAGACCCTTCCCAGCTCTCTCTGTGTAATGAATGACAGCGCGCACTTCTCAGCCGCTCCAGCAACGGACACAACCAGGAAAAACATCGGTATGGATTTTTGCCGATAACGATAGTTCCAATCAACGATCGGTGCCGATTAATCGGTCGGCCTCTAATCTTAATGATAAACATTAAGATGTTTCTTGTTTGGTTTGATGACCGTGAACAACATGATCTTCCCTGAAGTCGATTCTATAAAACTACATTTGTACAATAACATCTGTCTCCCGTATTTATCATGTTCGACACTAACTGTGTGTGTGTGTGTGTGTGTGTGTGCTACAGAATCAGGACTCAATAAACATGGACACTGTGTGTCGCCTGTATGAAGTGGGCCGCCAGAGACTCGCCGAGGAGGAGGAAGATGAGGAAGATCAGGTGATTTGAAAACTCGCCTGATTTTGTTTTGTTTTCATGCACTAATTTTATTATGCATGCCTTTTCCATTTTATTTAAGAACAAAATAGTTTCAGAAGTTAATGTCAATAAAAGATGCAATGCTTTGGTTTATATCTGCTCGTGGCGCTCGTCCCTGTGGCTTTCTCCCTCCAACACAAGTCCTGCCTTTACAACTCCTATATCATTTGAATTTTGCTAATCTTTAAGAAAGAAATTAAAATTTATCTCTTCAGCCGTTTCACAGCCCTAGTATAGTATAGAAAAATAGCAGGGTGTTAAAATACTTATTTTCCTCACTGTGTATATATATGTATACACAGTGAGGAAAATAATATATATGTATATATGTATACATATATATATATATATATATATATACATACATATACAGTGAGGAACACCCTGCTGTTTTGCAAGTTCTCCCACTTAGAAATCATGGAGGGGTCTGAAATTGTCATCGTAGGTGCATGTCCACTGTGAGAGACACAATCTAAAAAAAAAAAAATCCAGAAATCACAATTTATGATTTTTTTACTATTTATTTTATTTAACTATTTATTTGTAAGATAGAGCTGCAAATAAGTATTTGAACACCTGTCTATCAGCTAGAATTCTGACCCTCAAAGACCTGTTAGTCTGCTTTTAAAATGTCCACCTCCACTCCATTTCTTATCCTAAATTAGATGCCCCTGTTTGAGGTCGTTAGCTGCATAAAGACCCCTGTCCACCCCATACAATCAGTAAGAATCCAACTACTAACATGGCCAAGACCAAAGAGCTGTCCAAAGACACTAGAGACAAAATTGTACACCTCCACAAGGCTGGAAAGGGCTACGGGGAAATTGCCAAGCAGCTTGGTGAAAAAAGGTCCACTGTTGGAGCAATCATTAGAAAATGTAAGAAGCTAAACATGACTGTCAGTCTCCCTCGGACTGGGGCTCCATGCAAGATCTCACCTCGTGGGGTCTCAATGATCCTAAGAAAGGTGAGAAATCAGCCCAGAACTACACGGGAGGAGCTGGTCAATGACCTGAAAAGAGCTGGGACCACCGTTTCCAAGGTTACTGTTGGTAATACACTAAGACGTCATGGTTTGAAATCATGCATGGCACGGAAGGATCCCCTGCTTAAACCAGCACATGTCAAGGCCCGTCTTAAGTTTGTCAATGACCGTTTGGATGATCCAGAGGAGTCATGGGAGAAAGTCATGTGGTCAGATGAGACCAAAATAGAACTTTTTGGTCATAATTCCACTAACCGTGTTTGGAGGAAGAAGAATGATGAGAACCATCCCAAGAACACCATCCCTACTGTGAAGCATAGGGGTGGTAGCATCATGCTTTGGGGGTGTTTTTCTGCACATGGGACAGGGCGACTGCACTGTATTAAGGAGAGGATGACCGGGGCCATGTATTGGGAGATTTTGGGGAACAACCTCCTTCCCTCAGTTAGAGCATTGAAGATGGGTCGAGGCTGGGTCTTCCAACATGACAATGACCCGAAGCACACAGCCAGGATAACCAAGGAGTGGCTCTGTAAGAAGCATATCAAGGTTCTGGCGTGGCCTAGCCAGTCTCCAGATCTAAACCCAATAGAGAATCTTTGGAGGGAGCTCAAACTCTGTGTTTCTCAGCGGCAGCCCAGAAACCTGACTGATCTAGAGAAGATCTGTGTGGAGGAGTGGGCCAAAATCCCTCCTGCAGTGTGTGCAAACCTGGTGAAAAACTACAGGAAACGTTTGACCTCTGTAATTGCAAACAAAGGCTACTGTACCAAATATTAACATTGATTTTCTCAGGTGTTCAAATACTTATTTGCGAATATCTTACAAATAAATAGTTAAAAATCATACATTGTGATTTCTGGATTTTTTTTTATAGATTATTAGATTTTTTTTAGTGTATATATATATATATATATATATATATATATATATATATATATATATATATTCATTCATTCATTCGGGTGAGGTTTTTGCTGGAATGAGCCATTCTGGGAATTCTCAATTGTGCAATGTTGTACATTTCTTTTTTTTAAACCACATTTGATGGTTTATCACCATAATTTTAACTGTTAAAGTTCATTTTGGTGTCTGTAAAAGCACATTTTCTGCTTGTGAAATGCACTGCATGTCTCACTGAAATGCTGGAGATCTTGTTAACTTCAGCTTCATTCAGAAGGTTTACAGATCTAGAAACCTCAGAGTTTGATATGTGTGTGTGTGTGTGTGTGTGTGTGTGTCAGGAGGAGGACGACCAGGATGAGGACGACGACGATGACTCTGATGATGACATCGATGACATCGACACGGACCCGCTGCTGGCCGAGCTGAACGAGACCAACGGAGAGGAGGATGGAGAGCACGACTTCTCCCCGTCTGATGATGAGGAGGTGGCGCGCCTCCTGGACGAAGAGGCCGATGATGATGATGATGACGACGACGACGATGATGATGATGATGACGATGACGACGATGATGATGATGATTCTGATGATAATGAGCGAGATGTGGAGCTTGTGCTGGACAACAGTGAGTTTGACCACATCCAGGATGATGATGTCAGGTAGCCTGGCTAACGTCAGACTTCTCACTGAGACGTGGGTCTGGGAACCAGAGCTGTTTATTGGGCGCTACGAATGTCTATCAAATACGCCTGTACGTAGCTCATAGCCAATCGTTTCAATTATACTAGATGACGTATGTAGAGCGACAGAAAAGTTGCTCTTTTTTCAAAATAAACTTGCGTTCTAAACTACTTAAAACAATATGTAAGGCTGCATCAAAAGGGAACTTTGCGTCTGCTGCCGTGTTGAATAAAAGGCATCATGGGGAAACCCAGTCTAGATGTCAGGGGCTTAAAGTGCTTGAATTTGACAGATTTTTTTTTTTGTAAGTCCTGGAAAACCTTTGAAAACAGCCACATTTATGAAAGGGTACTTTAAAAAAGTGCTTGAATTATTGAAAGACAATATATCGGAAATGTATTTTTAATTGTATTGATAAAACTATATTTTCACACGTAATGATATAGAGGCAGCGTGGCTCGTGATCTTGCTCAAATAAATGTTCAAGTTGATGATCGCTTTCATTCTTCAGTCATATATTCATGGGAGATTTCTTAATCACAGCACCCTTTCAATGGATAGTTACCGCACACATTGACTGTGTTGCACTTTATTTCTACCATTTTGTTTTATTACTTTATTTTGATCAATTTACCTTTTTTTTTTAATTTATTTAAAAGATAATAAAGAAAGATATTCTTAGATAAATTAGATATTTGATTAAAATAAAAAAAACAAAGTAGTGCTTAAAGTCCTGGAATTTAGTGTGTGTGTGTGTGTGTGTGTGTGTGTGTGTGTGTGTGTGTGTGTGTGTGTGTGTGTGTGTGTGTGTGTGTGTGTGTGTGTGCGTGCGTCTGGGTATGACCTCATCCTCTCCATGTTCCCTGGAATGTCTTGCATGTTCTGTTTCCTGTTTGTTTCTTCAGTTTCTCTGAAACGCTTGTCCTCTTCCCGCAGCAGACAGCTCTGATAACTCGGACCTGGAAGACGACATCATCCTCGCCCTGAACGAGTGACTGCAGGAAGTGACATCAGGCGAGCTGGACCCAGAGGGCCTGGCGGGGGGCGGCAGTGGCGGATCTCTTGTGCGCGTGTGAAACGGATGTTGGTCTTCGGGCGCAGCGTGTCCTGCTCTGGTGTCCGATCGCTCTGAGAGAGACGCGGCGTGCGTTAAACACTGCGCACACACACACGTCTGTCTTCTGCTCGTAGGTTTGCGTGTGTTTAAGTGTCTAGTGGAGTTCTGGGTAGCTCTGATCCACTGGATGACCTTTGACCTGCCCACCGCTCCTCAGGTGACCTAGTTTGATTAATCTGAACGGCTGAAATCGAGTTGCTTAGACGTTTAGTTCATGCATTTTTTGCTTTTTGAAGGGTAGTTTTGTTTGATTTTACAGCTCTGACTGATTGGATTGAGACGTTGACTGAGCAATAATTTCCTTTGATCTAACTTCATATAAAGGACTGAGGCCCGTGGCGCCTGAAGTCCGCACTGCTTTAAGAGGAAGTTAACCGTTGCATTTCACATGGAAGTGAAACTTTTTTAAGCATCTGTGTACAGCCTTCTACTTTATGGTTTAATGTTTTTGTTTTTGCCTTTCCAAAAGTAAACCTCTAAGGCAACATTGTGTACAGAATGTATTAAAAATATTTTTACTATACATGTTGCAATAAACCAGAGTACATTTGTTTGGTTTTATTTTTAATTCATTTTTGAGTGACATACCTAAGTGTTATCAAACTCTCAGCGTGTATGAAAGTAAAATACTGACATGATCACACCAGCATTACCAGACAGGTGTTACAGTTTTTCCACTTTTTCTTTTTGAAAACCATCTTGTATTATAAACACACTCTTGTTCCGCAGACAGATTGACTACAGAGGCTCAAAATACTTTTTATAAAGGACAAATATAATGTACACTGAATTAGACTGAAGGTTCCTGATCCCGAGACTGACGGGTCGTCTGTGTCAGTGAGTCTACACTCCTCTGTTAAAACCCTTTAACACTTGTGGTGTTCCTGCTCAAAAATCACCTGACTACAAAAAATAGCTTATGTTATTATATCTTATGTTATTTTATCAGCAATTATTGGATTGAATCTTTCTGTCAGCTTGTTTAAGTTAGGACGGGTTTTGTATTAATTTTTTTAACTGATTGATTGTAGTCCTCATTGATCTGAGCCTCAATGATTTGAGGATAACGTTCATCTGTGAAAAAGAAAGCCTGTAATACTCAATATAGTGTTTGCACATGAACGTGTGTGTGTGTGTGTGCGCGTGGATGAATGCGCAAACTCTGATGGCCTTTATTTCTGCAAGCCCACATGTACATATGTGAACTTGAACAGGATGAACAGAACATACTCCTGAACGCTAATTGTTTCTCCGATTTTTGACCATTACAAGCTCAGATCAATGATGCCTACGCTCAATCGGTTTAAAAAATATATCCAAAACCTGTTCTAATTTAAAGAAAACAAGTTAATAAAAAGATTAAATCCAATAAAGGAACACTCTGACTTTTTGTGACTTTATCTTATTCCCCGTATCCCCCAGAGTTAGATAAGTCCACACACACCCTTCTCATCTCCGTGTGCTGTAACTCTGTCTGACGCACTCACCGCTAGCCTAGCTTAGCACAAACACTGGAGGTAAATGGCTCCAGCTAGCATACTACTCCCAATAAGTGACAAAATAACACCAGTATTTTCCGATTTATATTGTGATGTGTATAGTCACAGTGTGAGAGACAGCCATTTTCTAACCGTATACATACTGGGAACTATATTCTCTAAGGTGAAGCACTGCTACTTGGGCGGAGTGATTTGCTCGCAGCGCCTGAGAAGCCCGTGGAGACTGTGGAGAGGAGCAGAGAGTTCCTCAGAGTGTTGCGCTAATCACTCCGCCACAGTAGCCGTGCTTCACCTTAGAGAATATAGTTCCCAGTATGTATACGGTTAGAAAATGGCTGTCTCTCATATGACGTTGTTATTTGTACACACTGTGACTATACACATCACAATATAAATAGGGAAGAATATTCCCTATTTATAGCTGGCGTTGGCGTTATTTTGCTGGCGTTATTTTGTCACTTATAGGCCTATGTCACACATCCTGCTTCCGGGACGCGGAGTAGGGATACAGAACTTCCGGTCAACAGTATTTCTCGATAAGGATTTAGACAAGGGGGTAATCTATCCGCCGGAAACTGAAGCCTCCCGGGCGCCGCCATTGTAGCTGGCTATCACCTGCAGTTAGCATTCCATTGACTCCCATTCATTTTGGCGTCACTTTGACAGCGAATAACTTTACATCTGAGGTGTTTAAAGACTCCATTGGTCCATTATTTGTTTCTAAAGAAACACGACAATGTATAAAAGGCTCCATTACCTTGTATCTTACGTTATGGCCCCATAGAAGCAGTTTTTGTAAAAATAGGCTAACGATTGCGTCATAACCACTCGACCCTCCGTCGCACAGTCGAGAAATTACCGTACAGACAGGCGGAGAAGCTTGCAGGCAATCGGGGGGACGTGGAGGCATAAAGTCAAGGGAGAAGCCCATAGAGAGTCATAAAGTTGTTCCTGCTGCTAGTTCATGGACCGCTAATACTCACGCTCTTCGTCTCTACGAGATTCTGAAGGGAATTATTCAGATTTCACTTGGCACAGCTACTAGAAGGCATACAGGTTGCTCACGTGACATTACGTTGTCAAGCTCAGTTTGAGCCTGCGCAGTACGCCTGGCTATCAGCTTTTAACGGGCTTCAGTTTTCTCCGTTGAAATCAATGGGGTCGCTGTGTCCAGATTTAGATTATCAGCCATAATGTCTAAACCATCCGAGGTAGACTGACCACGAGCTATGAGGTTGTGAAACAGGTTTTTGCTCCTGTAGAAGCTATAAGTTCGTGTGAAATCAACCTTGTTTTAAGAAAAACATGTTTTATCCACGATCTTATGAAAAAAAAATACACTACCCACAATCCTAAGCGTAGCAGCAACGTCTGCTGATTGGTCCAACTCGCTGTTACCATAGAAACGTTTACCTTACTGGCGAACGGCTAGAGCTATAACAACAATGGCAGGCTACTCCCGCAGCTGTTGTTGTAGTGTACGCTTTCCGGTCTTCAATTTTTCCGTGACAGGCCTATTGGGAACAGTATGCTAGCTGGAGCCATTTGCCTCCAGTGTTTGTGCTAAGCTAAGCTAGCGGTGTGTGTGTCAGACAGGGTTACAGCACACGGAGATGAGAAGGGTGTGTGTGGACTTATCTAACTCTGGGGGATACGGGGAATAAGATAGTCACAAAAAGTCAGAGTGTTCCTTAATCTCCTTTTGTAAAAGCTTTACGAGGCATAAATAGTCCTCACTTTAGATCAGCTCACAAAAATAGTTAACTGACAACTAAATGTTTATAACTACCTGAATTAACCATGAATTATAGTAGGAATACATGATAATAAAGCGTTTATAAACAGAGTAACTATTAATGTCTAAATAATAATGCATAAATGTACATTTAAATAGTTTATTAATCATTTACTTGCACTTTCTAAACGATCTTATGAACCACTGACACTGAAACCTAAATTGGTTTGTAAATCTAATAATTTAGAAATGTTAAATTGATCATTAATAAAGTATGAAATACAACTATTAAACATAGATGTGCTTATAAATCAAGAATAAAGCATTTATAACTTTATAAACTGCTTATAAATGTCTATTAATGCTTTATAAATGATCAAATGTACATGCATGCCAAAACGTTATGTCCAAAACATTTACACTTTTCAGGAAATGGCTAATTTTTAAATAAATAGTGTTATCAAAGATGTGGCTTTATACAGTCAGACACGTGCGTGCATGTGTAGTTAAATTAGCATTCTACCAAAATCAAGCCCAAATGGAGGATTTTGTCCAGTGAATTTCTGATAATTTCAGACACGTGTTCGTCACGGCCACATCCCATTATGTTTTCATCAACTTACAGCTTATAAAGTTGACTGTAGCTACTGTATATGTGAGAACTCAGTTTTTCCTGTCATTTGGCCAAAATCTCATGTTATAAAAGATAAAATACAGGATTGGCTGTGACTCTGACTCTGCTGGAGACAGAGACTACTAAGACACTCTTCTCTGCTCCTCATATACTTAAAACATTAGCCTTTATATATATATATATATATATATATATATATATATAATGTCTTTCCTCTCCTTGTTTCTCCTCTCCCTGTTTCTCCTCTCCTCGTCTCTCCTCTCCCTGTTTCTCCTCTCCTCGCCTCTCTTCTCCTCGTCTCTCCTCGTCTCTCCTCTCCCTGTTTCTCCTCTCCTCGTCTCTCCTCTCCCTGTTTCTCCTCGCCTCTCTTCTCCTCGTCTCTCCTCTCCTCGTCTCTCCTCTCCCTGTTTCTCCTCTCCTCGCCTCTCTTCTCCTCGTCTCTCCTCTCCTCGTCTCTCCTCTCCCTGTTTCTCCTCTCCTCGTCTCTCCTCTCCCTGTTTCTCCTCGCCTCTCTTCTCCTCGTCTCTCCTCTCCTTGTCTCTCCTCTCCCTGTTTCTCCTCTCCTCGTCTCTCCTCTCCCTGTTTCTCCTCTCCTCGCCTCTCTTCTCCTCGTCTCTCCTCTCCTTGTCTCTCCTCTCCTTGTCTCTCCTCTCCCTGTTTCTCCTCTCCTCGTCTCTCCTCTCCCTGTTTCTCCTCTCCTCGCCTCTCTTCTCCTCGTCTCTCTTCTCCTCGTCTCTCCTCTCCTTGTTTCTCCTCTCCTCGTCTCTCCTCTCCCTGTTTCTCCTCTCCTCGCCTCTCTTCTCCTCGTCTCTCCTCTCCTTGTCTCTCCTCTCCTCGTCTCTCCTCTCCCTGTTTCTCCTCTCCTCGTCTCTCCTCTCCCTGTTTCTCCTCTCCTCGCCTCTCTTCTCCTCGTCTCTCCTCTCCCTGTTTCTCCTCTCCTCGTCTCTCCTCTCCCTGTTTCTCCTCTCCTCGTCTCTCCTCTCCCTGTTTCTCCTCTCCTCGTCTCTCCTCTCCCTGTTTCTCCTCTCCTCGCCTCTCTTCTCCTCGTCTCTCCTCTCCCTGTTTCTCCTCTCCTCGCCTCTCTTCTCCTCGTCTCTCCTCTCCCTGTTTCTCCTCTCCTCGCCTCTCCTCTCCCTGTTTCTCCTCTCCTCGCCTCTCTTCTCCTCGTCTCTCCTCTCCCTGTTTCTCCTCTCCTCGCCTCTCTTCTCCTCTCCTCTCCCTGTTTCTCCTCTCCTCGTCTCTCCTCTCCCTGTTTCTCCTCTCCTCGCCTCTCTTCTCCTCGTCTCTCCTCTCCCTGTTTCTCCTCTCCTCGCCTCTCTTCTCCTCGTCTCTCCTCTCCCTGTTTCTCCTCTCCTCGTCTCTCCTCTCCCTGTTTCTCCTCTCCTCGCCTCTCTTCTCCTCGTCTCTCCTCTCCCTGTTTCTCCTCTCCTCGCCTCTCTTCTCCTCTCCTCTCCCTGTTTCTCCTCTCCTCGTCTCTCCTCTCCCTGTTTCTCCTCTCCTCGCCTCTCTTCTCCTCGTCTCTCCTCTCCCTGTTTCTCCTCTCCTCGCCTCTCTTCTCCTCTCCTCTCCCTGTTTCTCCTCTCCTCGTCTCTCCTCTCCCTGTTTCTCCTCTCCTCGCCTCTCTTCTCCTCGTCTCTCCTCTCCTTGTCTCTCCTCTCCCTGTTTCTCCTCTCCTCGTCTCTCCTCTCCCTGTTTCTCCTCTCCTCGCCTCTCTTCTCCTCGTCTCTCCTCTCCTTGTCTCTCCTCTCCCTGTTTCTCCTCTCCTCGTCTCTCCTCTCCTTGTTTCTCCTCTCCTCGTCTCTCCTCTCCCTGTTTCTCCTCTCCTCGTCTCTCCTCTCCCTGTTTCTCCTCTCCTCGCCTCTCTTCTCCTCGTCTCTCCTCTCCCTGTTTCTCCTCTCCTCGCCTCTCTTCTCCTCGTCTCTCCTCTCCCTGTTTCTCCTCTCCTTGTCTCTCCTCTCCCTGTTTCTCCTCTCCTCGTCTCTCCTCTCCTCGTCTCTCCTCTCCTTGTCTCTCTTCTCCTCGTCTCTCCTCTCCTTGTCTCTCCTCTCCCTGTTTCTCCTCTCCTCGTCTCTCCTCTCCCTGTTTCTCCTCTCCTCGCCTCTCTTCTCCTCGTCTCTCCTCTCCTTGTCTCTCCTCTCCCTGTTTCTCCTCTCCTTGTCTCTCCTCTCCCTGTTTCTCCTCTCCTCGTCTCTCCTCTCCTTGTTTCTCCTCTCCTCGTCTCTCCTCTCCCTGTTTCTCCTCTCCTCGTCTCTCCTCTCCCTGTTTCTCCTCGTCTCTCCTCTCCTTGTCTCTCCTCTCCCTGTTTCTCCTCTCCTTGTCTCTCCTCTCCCTGTTTCTCCTCTCCTCGTCTCTCCTCTCCTCGTCTCTCCTCTCCTTGTCTCTCTTCTCCTCGTCTCTCCTCTCCTTGTCTCTCTTCTTCCTGTTTCTCCTCTCCTCGTCTCTCCTCTCCCTGTTTCTCCTCTCCTCGCCTCTCTTCTCCTCGTCTCTCATCTCCTTGTCTTTCCTCTCCTTGTTTCTCCTCGTCTCTCCTCTCCCTGTTTCTCCTCTCCTCGTCTCTCCTCTCCCTGTTTCTCCTCTCCTCGCCTCTCTTCTCCTCGTCTCTCCTCTCCTTGTCTCTCCTCTCCCTGTTTCTCCTCTCCTCGTCTCTCCTCTCCCTGTTTCTCCTCTCCTCGCCTCTCTTCTCCTCGTCTCTCATCTCCTTGTCTCTCCTCTCCCTGTTTCTCCTCTCCTTGTCTCTCCTCTCCCTGTTTCTCCTCTCCTCGTCTCTCCTCTCCTCGTCTCTCCTCTCCTTGTCTCTCTTCTCCTCGTCTCTCCTCTCCTTGTCTCTCCTCTCCCTGTTTCTCCTCTCCTCGTCTCTCCTCTCCCTGTTTCTCCTCTCCTCGCCTCTCTTCTCCTCGTCTCTCATCTCCTTGTCTTTCCTCTCCCTGTTTCTCCTCTCCTCGCCTCTCTTCTCCTCGTCTCTCCTCTCCTTGTCTCTCCTCTCCCTGTTTCTCCTCTCCTCGTCTCTCCTCTCCCTGTTTCTCCTCTCCTCGCCTCTCTTCTCCTCGTCTCTCATCTCCTTGTCTTTCCTCTCCTTGTTTCTCCTCTCCTCGTCTCTCCTCTCCCTGTTTCTCCTCTCCTTGTCTCTCCTCTCCCTGTTTCTCCTCTCCTCGTCTCTCCTCTCCCTGTTTCTCCTCTCCTCGCCTCTCTTCTCCTCGTCTCTCCTCTCCTTGTCTTTCCTCTCCTTGTTTCTCCTCTCCTCGTCTCTCCTCTCCCTGTTTCTCCTCTCCTTGTCTCTCCTCTCCCTGTTTCTCCTCTCCTCGTCTCTCCTCTCCCTGTTTCTCCTCTCCTCGCCTCTCTTCTCCTCGTCTCTCATCTCCTTGTCTTTCCTTGTTTCTCCTCTCCTCGTCTCTCCTCTCCCTGTTTCTCCTCTCCTCGTCTCTCCTCTCCCTGTTTCTCCTCTCCTCGCCTCTCTTCTCCTCGTCTCTCATCTCCTTGTCTTTCCTCTCCTTGTTTCTCCTCTCCTCGTCTCTCCTCTCCCTGTTTCTCCTCTCCTTGTCTCTCCTCTCCCTGTTTCTCCTCTCCTCGTCTCTCCTCTCCCTGTTTCTCCTCTCCTCGCCTCTCTTCTCCTCGTCTCTCCTCTCCTCGTCTCTCCTCTCCCTGTTTCTCATCTCCTCGTCTCTCCTCTCCCTGTTTCTCATCTCCTTGTCTTTCCTCTCCTCGTCTCTCCTCTCCTTGTCTCTCCTCTCCCTGTTTCTCCTCTCCTCGTCTCTCCTCTCCCTGTTTCTCCTCTCCTCGCCTCTCTTCTCCTCGTCTCTCATCTCCTTGTCTCTCCTCTCCCTGTTTCTCCTCTCCCTGTTTCGCCTCTCTTCTCCTCGTCTCTCCTCTCCTTGTCTCTCCTCTCCCTGTTTCTCATCTCCTTGTTTCTCCTCTCCCTGTTTCGCCTCTCTTCTCCTCGTCTCTCATCTCCTTGTTTCTCCTCTCCCTGTTTCTCCTCTCCTCGCCTCTCTTCTCCTCGTCTCTCCTCTCCTTGTCTCTCCTCTCCCTGTTTCTCATCTCCTTGTTTCTCCTCTCCCTGTTTCGCCTCTCTTCTCCTCGTCTCTCCTCTCCTTGTCTCTCCTCTCCCTGTTTCTCATCTCCTTGTTTCTCCTCTCCCTGTTTCTCCTCTCCTCGCCTCTCTTCTCCTCGTCTCTCCTCTCCTTGTCTCTCCTCTCCTTGTCTCTCCTCTCCCTGTTTCTCATCTCCTTGTTTCTCCTCTCCCTGTTTCTCCTCTCCTTGCCTCTCTTCTCCTCGTCTCTCCTCTCCTCGTCTCTCCTCTCCTCATCTCTCTTCTCCCTGTTTCTCCTCTCCTTGTTTCTCCTCTCCCTGTTTCTCCTCTCCTCGCCTCTCTTCTCCTCGTCTCTCCTCTCCTTGTCTCTCCTCTCCTCATCTCTCCTCTCCCTGTCCTCTCTTCTCCTCTCCTCGTCTCTCCTCTCCCTGTTTCTCCTCTCCTTGTTTCTCCTCTCCCCGTTTCTCCTCTCCTCGCCTCTCTTCTCCTCGTCTCTCCTCTCCCTGTTTCTCCTCTCCTTGTTTCTCCTCTCCCTGTTTCTCCTCTCCTCGCCTCTCTTCTCCTCGTCTCTCCTCTCCTTGTCTCTCCTCTCCCTGTTTCTCATCTCCTTGTTTCTCCTCTCCCTGTTTCTCCTCTCCTCGCCTCTCTTCTCCTCGTCTCTCCTCTCCTTGTCTCTCCTCTCCCTGTTTCTCATCTCCTTGTTTCTCCTCTCCCTGTTTCTCCTCTCCTTGCCTCTCTTCTCCTCGTCTCTCCTCTCCTCGTCTCTCCTCTCCTCATCTCTCTTCTCCCTGTTTCTCCTCTCCTTGTTTCTCCTCTCCCTGTTTCTCCTCTCCTGGCCTCTCTTCTCCTCGTCTCTCCTCTCCTTGTCTCTCCTCTCCTCATCTCTCCTCTCCCTGTCCTCTCTTCTCCTCTCCTCGTCTCTCCTCTCCCTGTTTCTCCTCTCCTTGTTTCTCCTCTCCCTGTTTCTCCTCTCCTCGCCTCTCTTCTCCTCGTCTCTCCTCTCCCTGTTTCTCCTCTCCTTGTTTCTCCTCTCCCTGTTTCTCCTCTCCTCGCCTCTCTTCTCCTCGTCTCTCATCTCCTTGTTTCTCCTCTCCTCGTCTCTCCTCTCCTTGTTTCTCCTCTCCTTGTCTCTCCTCTCCCTGTTTCTCATCTCCTTGTTTCTCCTCTCCCTGTTTCTCCTCTCCTTGCCTCTCTTCTCCTCGTCTCTCCTCTCCTCGTCTCTCCTCTCCTCATCTCTCTTCTCCCTGTTTCTCCTCTCCTTGTTTCTCCTCTCCCTGTTTCTCCTCTCCTCGCCTCTCTTCTCCTCGTCTCTCCTCTCCTTGTCTCTCCTCTCCTCATCTCTCCTCTCCCTGTCCTCTCTTCTCCTCTCCTCGTCTCTCCTCTCCCTGTTTCTCCTCTCCTTGTTTCTCCTCTCCCCGTTTCTCCTCTCCTCGCCTCTCTTCTCCTCGTCTCTCCTCTCCCTGTTTCTCCTCTCCTTGTTTCTCCTCTCCCTGTTTCTCCTCTCCTCGCCTCTCTTCTCCTCGTCTCTCCTCTCCTTGTCTCTCCTCTCCCTGTTTCTCATCTCCTTGTTTCTCCTCTCCCTGTTTCTCCTCTCCTCGCCTCTCTTCTCCTCGTCTCTCCTCTCCTTGTCTCTCCTCTCCCTGTTTCTCATCTCCTTGTTTCTCCTCTCCCTGTTTCTCCTCTCCTTGCCTCTCTTCTCCTCGTCTCTCCTCTCCTCGTCTCTCCTCTCCTCATCTCTCTTCTCCCTGTTTCTCCTCTCCTTGTTTCTCCTCTCCCTGTTTCTCCTCTCCTGGCCTCTCTTCTCCTCGTCTCTCCTCTCCTTGTCTCTCCTCTCCTCATCTCTCCTCTCCCTGTCCTCTCTTCTCCTCTCCTCGTCTCTCCTCTCCCTGTTTCTCCTCTCCTTGTTTCTCCTCTCCCTGTTTCTCCTCTCCTCGCCTCTCTTCTCCTCGTCTCTCATCTCCTTGTTTCTCCTCTCCTCGTCTCTCCTCTCCTTGTTTCTCCTCTCCTTGTCTCTCCTCTCCTTGTTTCTCCTCTCCTCGTCTCTCATCTCCTTGTTTCTCCTCTCCGTGTTTCTCCTCTCCGTGTTTCTCCTCTCCGTGTTTCTCCTCTCCTCGCCGCTCTTCTCCTCGTCTCTCCTCTCCTCGTCTCTCCTCTCCCTGTTTCTCCTCTCCTTGTTTCTCCTCTCCCTGTTTCTTCTCCTCGTCTCTCTTTTCCTCGTCTCTCTTCTCCTTGTCTCTCCTCTCCTCATCTCTCCTCTCCCTGTCTTCTCCTCTCCTTGTCTATCCTCTCCCTCTCCTCGTCTCTCTTCTCCTCGTCTCTCTTCTCCTTGTCTCTCCTCTCCTCATCTCTCCTCTCCCTGTCTTCTCCTCTCCTTGTCTATCCTCTCCCTCTCCTCGTCTCTCCTCGTCTCTCCTCTCCCTGTTTCTCCTCTCCTCGTCTCTCTTCTCCTCGTCTCTCCTCTCCTTGTCTCTCCTCTCCCTCTCCTCGTCTCTCTTCTCCTCGTCTCTCCTCATCTCTCCTCTCCCTGTTTCTCCTCATCTCTCCTCTCCCTGTTTCTCCTCTCCTCGTCTCTCTTCTCCTCGTCTCTCCTCTCCTCGTCTCTCCTCTCCTCGTCTCTCCTCTCCCTCTCCTCGTCTCTCTTCTCCTCGTCCCTCCTCATCTCTCCTCTCCCTGTTTCTCCTCTCCTCATCTCTCCTCTCCCTGTTTCTCCTCTCCTCGTCTCTCTTCTCCTCGTCTCTCCTCTCCTCGTCTCTCCTCTCCTTGTCTCTCCTCTCTTTGTCTCTCCTCTCCTCGTCTCTCCTCTCCCTGTTTCTCCTCGCCTCTCTTCTCCTCGTCTCTCCTCTCCTCGTCTCTCCTCTCCTCGTCTCTCCTCTCCTCGTCTCTCCTCTCCTCGTCTCTCCTCTCCTTGTTTCTCCTCTCCTTGTCAAGTCAAGTCACCTTTATTTATATAGCGCTTTTTACAATACAAATTGTTTCAAAGCAGCTTTACAGAGATAACAGGAAAACAATGTTGTAATAGTATTGTTAAATTCAAAATTAAATGTTAAATGTCCCCAACTAAGCAAGCCAAAAGCCAATGGCGACAAAAGCGAAGAGAGGCGAAAAAGGCAACAGTGGCAAGGAACCAAAACTCCATCAGGTGACAGAATGGAGAAAAAAAACCTTGGGAGAACCCAGGCTCAGTCAGGGGGCCAGTCCTCCTTTGGCCAACGAACGAACAGTGTATGATTATGAGTTAGGCAGCATAATGTCAGGAGTCAGATGTGATCAGAACTTTCACGATATTTATCCAGTTCATCTGGTTGGGTTGGGTCATCCGGCCGGTGAGGAGATGACTGTGTTGAGGTGTCCATGGGCCTTCACAGTGTTGATGGGGCTGGCTCATCAGGGATGCGTTGTCGTCGTGTCCATGTGATGGTCCTTCCTCAGATCTGGGTATGGCCTGGATCCGGCGGTTCGCGGTAAACCTCGGGATAAGCAGAGAGACTAATATTAGCGTAGACGCCATCCTTCTTATGATGTACAAAGTACATCAGGAATTATGGGAAGTGTTCCCGGTTCCGGCTGATCTAAACTATGCAGCCTAACATTGAAATCTATAATGTGTTATGTGAATGCTAAGCCAAAGAGATGTGTTTTTAGTCTAGATTTAAACTGACAGACTGTATCTGCTTCCCGGACTGTGTTAGGAAGATTGTTCCAAAGTTTTGGTGCTAAATAGGAAAAGGATCTACCGCCAGCAGTCGATTTTGATATTCTAGGTATTATCAACTGGCCAGAATTTTGAGATCGCAATAGACGTGAAGGACTATAATGCGTTAAGAGCTCGCTCAAGTACTGGGGAGCTAAACCATTTAGTGCTTTGTAAGTAATCAGCAATATTTTAAAATTTATACGATGTTTAATAGGCAGCCAATGCAGTGTTGACAGAACCGGGCTAATATGGTCATACTTCCTGGTTCTGGTAAGAACTCTAGCGGCTGTGTTTTGAACTAGCTGTAGTTTGTTTATTAAGCGTGCAGGGCAACCACCCAGTAGAGCATTACAATAATCTAGCCTTGATGTCATGAATGCATGAATGCTCTCCTCCTCTCTCATCTCCCTGTTTCTCCTCTCCCCTCTTCTCCTCGTCTCTCATCTCTTTGTTTCTCCTCTCCTTGTTTCTCCACTCCCTGTTTCTCTTCTCCCCTCTTCTCCTCGTCTTTCCTCTCTGTTTTTCCTCTTCCCTCTTCTCCTCTTCTTTCCTCTCCTTGTCTCTCATCTCCCTGTTTCTCCTCTCCCCTCTTCTCTAGGGGTGGGGGAAAAAATCGATTCTTAGATGCATCGCGATGCGGACGTGGACGATTCTGAATCGATTCACAAATGTCAAAAATCGATTTTCCAAAAAAAAATATATATATATATATATTACGGTATATATTTATAATAACGTAATTATTGACGGAACGCAAAAGACGGAAATCTGAAGCGCGGAAGTGCAGTGCCCGGACCGTCTGTGTTGTGCACATAACCGAGACGCGTCCATAGACGCGTCACGCGATGGCTGAGCGCGATATCCAAACACCCTCCTCGTTAAAAGCTGACGTGTGGAAATATTTTGGCTTCTATTAAGTTGAAGGGGGGAAAGGAGCTGGACAAGAGCCACACTATTTGTAAGCGTTGTAGAATAAAACTAAAATATTTCGGAAAACACGACAAATATGAGAAGCCATATGACACGTTTCATATGGCCGCCAAGCATATTTTTGTCCCGCCAAAGCCTTTTTTGACCGGTGAGTGATGTAGAAAAGAATGACTGCTGCGTTTGACAGCCGCGAGCAGAGAGAGAGAGAGCGCGCCCCGGCCGCGCGCGCACTCATGTCTTCAAACAACACGGGCGCTGTCTTGGTCTGTCTCTCTCCCACGCGCATATCAAAATCAATTAGTAAAAGGTTGGAAGACCGCAGTTTCACGTCGAGCATTTAGAGATTTTTAGAGATTAGAGACTCTAGGCCTACACTCAATGAACAACATATCTCAACACTAAATTATAAAGGCCTGTCTCATATAGACGCCTGTCTCAAATACAAGCCGGTGCAGTTCGACGATTCAGGAAAATAAAAGCCCGGGCTATTGAAGTTTTACGGTACTACAAGTATGCTAGTTCAGGCACACATTTATTTTCCTGTTGGTTCTTTGCAATGTTAATAAAATATATTGTGTATGTTAATTCTTTATGGGTCATTCCTTTGTACTTTTAAAGCAAAGTATTTATAGACACACACACACACAAAAAAAAAAAAAAAAGATTAATATAATCGATAATCGGTTTAGCATCGAATCGCAGCCCTCTGAATCGTAATCGAATCGTGAGGTGCCTAGAGATTCCCACCCCTACTCTTCTCCTTGTCTCTCCTCTCCTCGTCTCTCATCTCCTTGTTTCTCCTCTCTCTGTCCTTTCCTTGTTTCTCCTCTCTCTGTCCTCTCCTTGTTTCTCCTCTCCTCGTCTCTCCTCTCCTTGTCTCTCCTCGTCTCTCCTCTCCCTGTCCTGTCTTCTCCTCGTTTCTTCGCTCCCTGTCCTCTCCGTCCTCTCCTCATCTCTCCTCTCTCTGTCCTCTCTTCTCATCGTTTCTCCGCTCCCTGTCCTCTCCTTCCTCTCTTCTCCTTGTCTCTCCTTGCCCTGTCCTCTCCCTGTTTCTCCTCTCCCCTCTCCTTGTTTCTCCTCTCTGTTTCTCCTCTCCTTGTTTCTCCTCTCCCTGTTTCTCCTCTCCTCGTCTATCCTCTCCTCTTGTTTCTCCTCGTTTCTCCTCTCCTTGTTTCTCCTCTCCGTTTCTCCTCTCCCTCTCCTCTCGTCGTCTCTCCTCTCCTTGTTTCTCCTCTCCCTGTTTCTCCTCTCCTCGTCTCTCCTCTCCTTGTTTCTCCTCTCCCTGTTTCTCCTCACCCTCTCTTCTCCTCGTCTCTTCTCTCCTTGTTTCTCCTCTCCCTCTCCTCTCCTTGTCTCTCCTTGTTTCTCCTCTCCCTCTCCTCGTATCTTCTCTCCCTCTCCTCACAATTCAATTAAATTCAATTCAAATAAGCTTTATTGGCATGAATGTTTAAATAGCACTATATTGCCAAAGCAATAGACATATACAAACATATGTATATAAATAAGTCAACAATATAATTTTTTTTCAAATTATGCATAAATATATCACAATAGAAAATATATATATAATATCAAAAATAAGTACAGAGAGCAGTTTTAGGGCAAAGAGGTTTCAGCCCTTGTCCCTCATTTGATGGCAGGATCCCCTCCTCTCCTCTTCATCTCCCCTGTCCTGTCCTCCTCGTCTCCCCTCTCCCCATCTCTCCTCCATTTTCCTCTCCTAGTCTCTTCTCCTCTCCTAGACTCTCCTCTCATCTTTCCTCCCCTCACATCCTCTGCTTTCCCCCTCGTTTCTCCCCTCCCATCCTCTGCTCTCCCCCTCGTTTCTCCCCTCCTCTCATCTCTCCTTTTCTCTCCTCCCATGCTCTGCTCTCCCCTCTCATCCTCTGCTCTTCCCCTTGTTTCTCCCCTCCCCTCCCATCCTCTGCTCTCCCCCTCATTTCTCCCCTCCTCTCATCTCTCCTTTTCTCTCCTCCCATCCTCTGCTCTCCTCCTTGTCTCTCCTCTCCCATCCTCTGCTCTTCCCCTCATTTCTCCCCCCATCCTCTGTTCTCCCCCTCGTTTCTCCCCTCCCCTCCTCTGCTCTCCTCCTCGTTTCTCCCCTCCCCTCCTCTGCTCTCCTCCTCGTTTCTCCCCTCCCCTCCTCTGCTCTCCCCCTCGTTTCTCCCCTCCCCTCCTCTGCTCTCCTCCTTGTTTCTCCCCTCCCCTCCTCTGCTCACCTCCTCGTTTCTCCTCTCCCCTCCTATCCTCTGCTCTCTCCCCTCCCATCCTTTGCTTTCTGCTCCCATCCTCTGCTCTCCTCCTCGTCTCTCTCCTCTCATCCTCTGCTCTCCTCGTCTCTCCCCTCCCCTCCCATCCTCTGCTCTGCTCCTCGTCTCTCCCCTCCTATCCTCTGCTCTCTCCACTCCCATCCTCTGCTCTCCTCCTCGTCTCTTCTCTCCCCTCCCATCCTCTGCTCTCCTCCTCGTCTCCCCCCTCCTATCCTCCGCTCTCCTCCTCGTCTCTCCCCTCCTATCCTCTGCTCTCTCCCCTCCCATCCTCTGCTCTCCACCTCGTCTCTCCTCTCATCCTCTGCTCTCCTCTTCGTTTCTTTTCTCCCCTCCTATCCTCTGCTCTCTCCCCTCTCATCATCTGCTCTCCTCCTCGTCTCTCTCCTCATCCTCTGCTCTCCTCCTCGTCTCTCTCCTCATCCTCTGCTCTCCTCCTCGTCTCTCTTCTCCCCTCCCATCCTTTGCTCTCCTCGTCTCTCCCCTCCTCTCCTCATCTCTCCCCTCCTCTCCTCATCTCTCCTTTTCTCTCCTCGTCATCTCTCCCCTCTTACATCTTACTTTAACCATCTCTTTACCAGCTTGAATTTTAATTCAATCTATTTAATTCAATCTATCTATTGAAATCAACCTAGACTTTGACCTGTATTCAGTCTCCTTCTCGTCTCTCCCCTCTCCTCATCTCTCTTTTTCTCTCCTCTCCCCTCTTCTCCTCTGCTCTCCTCCTAGTTTCTCCCCTCCTCTCCTTTTCTCTGCTCTCCTCCTCATCTCTCGTCTCCTCATCTCTCCTTTTCTCTCCTCTCCTCCTCATCTCTCCTCTCCTCATCTCTCCTTTTCTCTCTTCTCCTCATCTCTCCTCTTCTCTCCTCTCCCCTCTTCTCCTCTGCTCTCTTCCTCGTTTCTCCCCTACTCTCCTCATCTCTCCCCTCCTCTCCTCTCCTCTCCTCATCTCTCCTTTTCTCTCCTCCTCATCTCTCCCCTCTTACATCTTACTTTAACAATCTCTTTACCAGCTTGAATTTTAATTCAATCTATTTAATTCAATCTATCTATTGAAATCAGCCTAGACTTTGACCTGTATTCAGTCTCCTCCTCGTCTCTCCCCTCTCCTCATCTCTCCTTTTCTCTCCTCTCCCCTCTTCTCCTCTGCTCTCCTCCTAGTTTCTTCCCTCCTCTCCTTTTCTCTGCTCTCCTCCTCATCTCTCGTCTCCTCATCTCTCATTTTCTCTCCTCTCCTCCTCATCTCTCCTCTCCTCATCTCTCCTTTTCTCTCCTCTCCTCATCTCTCCTCTCCCCTCTTCTCCTCTGCTCTCTTCCTCGTTTCTCCCCTCCTCTCCTTTTCTCTGCTCTCCTCCTCATCTCTCGTCTCCTCATCTCTCCTTTTCTCTCCTCTCCTCATCTCTCCCCTCCCATCCTCTCCTCATCTCATCTCATCTCCCCTCCTCTCCTCTCCTCTCCTCATCTCCCCTCCTCTCCTCATCTCCCCTCCTCTCCTCATCTCTCCTTTTCTCTCCTCATCTCTCTTCTCCCCTCCTCTCCTCCTCATCTCTCCCCTCCTCTATGCTCTCCCCCTCTCCTCATCTCTGATTTTCTTTCCTCCTCATCTCCCCTCCTCTCCTCTTCTCTCCTCATCTCAACTTTTCTCTCCTCATCTCTCTCCTCTCCTCCTCGTCTCTCCCCTCCTCTCCTCATCTCTGCTTTTCTTTCCTCCTCGTCTCACCTCCCCAGCTCTGCTCTCCTAATCTCATCTCCCTCCTCTCCTCATCTCTCATTTTCTCTCCTCGTCTCTGCCCTCCTCTATGCTCTCCCCCTCTCCTCATCTCTGCTTTTCTTTCCTCCTCGTCTCACCTCCCCTGCTCTGCTCTCCTAATCTCATCTCCCCTCCTCTCCTCATCTCTCATTTTCTCTCCTCTCCTCCTCGTCTCTCCCCTCCTCTATGCTCTCCCCCTCTCCTCATCTTTGCTTTTCTTTGATACCCATCTCCCCTCCTCTCCTCATCTCCCCTCTCCTCCTTGTCTCTCTTCTCCCCTCCTCTCCTCCTCATCTCTCCCCTCCTCTATGCTCTCCCCCTCTCCTCATCTCTGATTTTCTTTCCTCCTCATCTCCCCTCCTCTCCTCTTCTCTCCTCATCTCAACTTTTCTCTCCTCATCTCTCTCCTTTCCTCCTCGTCTCTCCCCTCCTCTCCTCATCTCTGCTTTTCTTTCCTCCTCGTCTCACCTCCCCAGCTCTGCTCTCCTAATCTCATCTCCCTCCTCTCCTCATCTCTCATTTTCTCTCCTCTCCTCCTCGTCTCTGCCCTCCTCTATACTCTCCCCCTCTCCTCATCTCTGCTTTTCTTTCCTCCTCGTCTCACCTCCCCTGCTCTGCTCTCCTAATCTCATCTCCCTCCTCTCCTCATCTCTCATTTTCTCTCCTCTCCTCCTCGTCTCTCCCCTCCTCTATGCTCTCCCCCTCTCCTCATCTTTGCTTTTCTTTGATACCCATCTCCCCTCCTCTCCTCATCTCCCCTCTCCTCCTTGTCTCTCTTCTCCCCTCCTCTCCTCCTCATCTCTCCCCTCCTCTATGCTCTCCCCCTCTCCTCATCTCTGATTTTCTTTCCTCCTCATCTCCCCTCCTCTCCTCTTCTCTCCTCATCTCAACTTTTCTCTCCTCATCTCTCTCCTTTCCTCCTCGTCTCTCCCCTCCTCTCCTTTTCTCTGCTCTCCTCCTCATCTCTCGTCTCCTCATCTCTCCTTTTCTCTCCTCTCCTCATCTCTCCCCTCCCATCCTCTCCTCATCTCATCTCATCTCCCCTCCTCTCCTCTCCTCTCCTCTCCTCATCTCCCCTCCTCTCCTCATCTCCCCTCCTCTCCTCATCTCTCCTTTTCTCTCCTCATCTCTCTTCTCCCCTCCTCTCCTCCTCATCTCTCCCCTCCTCTATGCTCTCCCCCTCTCCTCATCTCTGATTTTCTTTCCTCCTCATCTCCCCTCCTCTCCTCTTCTCTCCTCATCTCAACTTTTCTCTCCTCATCTCTCTCCTCTCCTCCTCGTCTCTCCCCTCCTCTCCTCATCTCTGCTTTTCTTTCCTCCTCGTCTCACCTCCCCTGCTCTGCTCTCCTAATCTCATCTCCCCTCCTCTCCTCATCTCTCATTTTCTCTCCTCTCCTCCTCGTCTCTCCCCTCCTCTATGCTCTCCCCCTCTCCTCATCTTTGCTTTTCTTTGATACTCATCTCCCCTCCTCTCCTCATCTCCCCTCTCCTCCTTGTCTCTCTTGTCCCCTCCTCTCCTCCTCATCTCTCCCCTCCTCTATGCTCTCCCCCTCTCCTCATCTTTGCTTTTCTTTGATACCCATCTCCCCTCCTCTCCTCATCTCCCCTCTCCTCCTTGTCTCTCTTCTCCCCTCCTCTCCTCCTCATCTCTCCCCTCCTCTATGCTCTCCCCCTCTCCTCATCTCTGATTTTCTTTCCTCCTCATCTCCCCTCCTCTCCTCTTCTCTCCTCATCTCAACTTTTCTCTCCTCATCTCTCTCCTTTCCTCCTCGTCTCTCCCCTCCTCTCCTCATCTCTGCTTTTCTTTCCTCCTCGTCTCACCTCCCCAGCTCTGCTCTCCTAATCTCATCTCCCTCCTCTCCTCATCTCTCATTTTCTCTCCTCTCCTCCTCATCTCTGCCCTCCTCTATACTCTCCCCCTCTCCTCATCTCTGCTTTTCTTTCCTCCTCGTCTCACCTCCCCTGCTCTGCTCTCCTAATCTCATCTCCCTCCTCTCCTCATCTCTCATTTTCTCTCCTCTCCTCCTCGTCTCTCCCCTCCTCTATGCTCTCCCCCTCTCCTCATCTTTGCTTTTCTTTGATACCCATCTCCCCTCCTCTCCTCATCTCCCCTCTCCTCCTTGTCTCTCTTCTCCCCTCCTCTCCTCCTCATCTCTCCCCTCCTCTATGCTCTCCCCCTCTCCTCATCTCTGATTTTCTTTCCTCCTCATCTCCCCTCCTCTCCTCTTCTCTCCTCATCTCAACTTTTCTCTCCTCATCTCTCTCCTTTCCTCCTCGTCTCTCCCCTCCTCTCCTCATCTCTGCTTTTCTTTCCTCCTCGTCTCACCTCCCCAGCTCTGCTCTCCTAATCTCATCTCCCTCCTCTCCTCATCTCTCATTTTCTCTCCTCTCCTCCTCGTCTCTGCCCTCCTCTATACTCTCCCCCTCTCCTCATCTCTGCTTTTCTTTCCTCCTCGTCTCACCTCCCCTGCTCTGCTCTCCTAATCTCATCTCCCTCCTCTCCTCATCTCTCATTTTCTCTCCTCTCCTCCTCGTCTCTCCCCTCCTCTATGCTCTCCCCCTCTCCCCCTCTCCTCATCTTTGCTTTTCTTTGATACCCATCTCCCCTCCTCTCCTCATCTCCCCTCTCCTCCTTGTCTCTCTTCTCCCCTCTTCTCCTCCTCATTTCTCCCCTCCTCTATGCTCTCCTCCTCTCCTAATCTCTCCTCTCTGTTTGTATCCAGCATGTGTCTGTGGGTGTGTATGATCTGTGTCTGTGCGTCTCATTGGCTCCACAGAACGATGCACTCATGAAACAGGAAACAGAAGTAGAGCTGCATTACATAATCTCACATGCTGATGCCAGGGGCGCTTCAGGACGGCCCTGCACTTCTTTCTGTCCGTGCGCCATCAGATGTGTCAAAGCATCTTACTTACCTCTTTACCAGCTTGAATTTTAATTCACTTATTCTATCCTTTGAAATCAGCCTAGACTTTGACCTGTATTCAGTCACGAACCAGGTTCATGCTTGATGTTGCTCCATTCACTCATCATTTATATAATTAATTCCCAATTAATTTCATGAATTCAGTATTAGATTAAATAAGGATCCGTAAACATTTGTACATCTAATACGCAAAAAATTCTGTATGCTGGTGTTTGTCAGAACCAACATTTGAGATTTCTTGTGAAAGTGAAAACTAATCATTTTAGTACATGAAGTTGAGCTCCGCGCTTAGATTAAATCACCTAATTAAAGGCAATCTACTGTAAGTGTAGGATTCTCCTTCTAAATCTGCTGTGATAGCTAGACTGTGATGTGCTTGAACGATCTCCTCTATTAAACCCATTTCAGGAACTGCATTCTTCCTTCACCGTGACCTGATTCTGTGAGCAACATTGACCTAGAAAAGCCAGTGATTCATATGGAAGCACCATTATAAGCATCTTCTCTTTAGCCACTGCACATTTACAAATTGTAGATTTTGTCATGTGTTTTATTCACGGTCTTGTGTGTGTATGACTCTTTATTACCTTTGGGTTTCAAGTAGCTATGTGACGCTAAAAGTCCATTTCTGATTGATTGATTGTTTTTTGCTTTACTTTAAAATGTCACTTTAAAACATAAAAAAAATTAAGAAAATGACTATGCATATACAATTTCACTCAAGTATCCCTTGAAGGAAAAAATAAAACCGTTTATTTAACTGTTTGTGTTAAAAGAGCAAGTTTGGCCGTCTAGTGAATGTGATCATTGTAGTCTGTATGTTCAACTTGCGATCTTCCTTTATTTTTTAATTTGTAGCTTTTTTAAATGTAAAGTCATCATAAAACTGAAGTTGCACTCGTCTTTTCTCCTCTATTGTGTCGTATTTCCGAGTAAAGCGCTTCTTGAACGATAACAAATGTGGGCGGGGCTTGATTTTGTCCGTGGGGAATTGGTTGAATAATTGGATGGTTGTGGTTTGCTATTGGCTGAGCTCATGTGAGTGACAGGTTATAACCCCGCCCTCATCATCAGAGACGAGAAGAGATGCTGCATGAGGAACTTATTCTGATTCAAGATTATTAAAACAATAATCTGCACCCATAAACCATTTAGAATAAACACTGCAGTATTCCATAATAGCATAAGAGTTTAAAATTAATTTCTTCTTGTATTCCTCAAATGTAAATGTAACTTGTTCCCCGCTTGCTTTACAAAGTCAGAGTTAACATAAGACATTCAAATCAATATTTATTTTACTAAACATCTTGCTTGAGGCGCTTTTCCACTGCAGTTTAGTATCGCTTCAAAGTGTGTGAGATTATAGACTGATCGTTATAGTTGCGCCGACACCTTCTACTGACCACCATACAGTAATTTCTTAAATTCAAGTTGCGAGTGAAGGTTGGTTAAAAAAGGTTGTGGCTGTTGCTGACTATTTAAAGGGCACCTATTATGCCCCTTTTTACAAGATGTAATATTGGTCTCGGGTGTCCCCAGAATGTATTTGTGAAGTTTCAGCACAAAATACCCCACAGTTACTTTATTATAACCATTTGAAAATGTCATTTTTGGGGCCTGTTTTAAAAAGAGCTGTTTTGGTGTGTACCACCTTAAATGTAAATGAGCTGCATATCCCCGCCCTGCCTTTGGATGAGGGCGTGACTTGTATACCTATGGCAATAAAGTCGGTAGAAGCACTGAGAGTGAGAGACCTGCTGTTTTGTATGGCGTTCAGCCGTAACGTTACATGTTTGAACCGGAATCAGACCCAGATGATGAAGAGACTCCGGCAGAAGAAACACAAATGAGAATGGACCAGGACGTCTCGGAATGGTTATTTGATACATTTATGTACTTATAGAGTTTTAATCGCGTCCCCTTTGCAATTATGGATGTGCAACACACACACACATACACACGCACACAAACTGTGATAACGTTGGCGAAATTTTTTGAAACTACAAACACATACTGTGATAACGTTTGTTACGTACAAACGAAATTACATTTATGTGAGGGACCTGTTGTTGTCATGTTTACATTACTTGTCGTACAGGTGCTTATGTGGCAAATGTGAGAAGACTACAGAACAAGAAAATATGTGCAGTTTTTAATACAATATCTTTAAAAAAAAAATATTATAAACGTGTGGTTACACACTATACAAACAAGGTTTAAATTATATACACAGACATCCTACGACGACGACAACAACTTTAGTTTTTTAGATTTGTTGTTGAATTGGCTGACATCGATTGAAATTTGCTCAAAAATCATAAAATACACTTCCTTCTTCTGGAGGTGACGTTGGATCGCGAACAGTAGGCAACGATCCACACTTGAGGATTAACTTTGAACCAAGACCTGCTTTGAATTGACCCTCGTTCACAAAACAGTCAGAAAATGATTCGCGCAAACATAAACGTATTTTGGAAGTTTAAGTGGTGCCTTTCCTTCGTAAATAAAATACATCCACTGCGTTTTCAGTGGCTCTGATGTCGGAAGTAAGTGAAAACTACTATGTACATTATTACATCCCACAACAGAACACTTATGTTTCTTAGGAGACATTACCGGCTGTCGTTGAAACTGTCGAGGATGGTGTACAGATCACTGAGGGCGGGGTCTATGGAGGATGGTGTACAGATCACAGAGGGCGGGGTCTATGGAGGATGGTGTACAGATCACAGAGGGCGGGGTCTATGGAGGATGGTGTACAGATCACAGAGGGCGGGGTCTATGGAGGATGGTGTACAGATCACCGAGGGCGGGGTCTATGGAGGATGGTGTACAGATCACCGAGGGCGGGGTCTATGGAGGATGGTGTACAGATCACCGAGGGCGGGGTCTATGGAGGATGGTGTACAGATCACAGAGGGCGGGTCTATGGAGGATGGTGTACAGATCACCGAGGGCGGGGTCTATGGAGGATGGTGTACAGATCACCGAGGGCGGAGTCTATGGAGGATGGTGTACAGATCACAGAGGGCGGGTCTATGGAGGATGGTGTACAGATCACAGAGGGCGGGGTCTATGGAGGATGGTGTACAGATCACCGAGGGCGGGGTCTATGGAGGATGGTGTACAGATCACCGAGGGCGGGGTCTATGCCAAAACCAATGTCAATCAAACCACGTCGGTGGGGCTTGCGCAATTCTACAGTAGCACCTCATTGCAGTACACGAGATCCAGGGGGCGGAGTCGGATCCAGATTAAGGGGTGGGGTTGGGTAGGTTTAGGGGTGGGTTTAGGGATAAGGGGTGGAGCTGGGTAGGTTTAGGTATATGTAAGGTGAGAGGAGTTGGATCTGGATCCGACTCCTCCCTGTGGATTTCATGTTCTGCAGTGAGGACCATCTCCAATTCTGCGTCACATTGCGCCGAATCTTAGAACAGCTCGTTCTGAGACAGTGCTTATGATTTATTGAGATTGTAAAAAAACCACTGGGTGGATTTTTATCATTCTAGGGTGGTTTTGCTCACACACTGCCAACACACATTTATGTTCAAACACCATGTAAAAGTGAATTTTGCATAATAGGTGCCCTTTAAATCTAGCGGGTTTGGTGTCTCGTGCCGCAAATCCAATGACGGTGGTAGTGGCGATTCTCTCTGACCAATCAGTGATCAGCAGTGTTTACTCACGTGTCATTTAAGTATGACTACGACTCGCTAGGAAACGCAACTGAGGTGGTACCAAAAAAGGTTAAAAAAAAAATAAATCATGTAAAAAAAATGATCGTGAAATGATAAAAGACCGTTAGTTTCCGTACTATATACGCTGAATAACTGTATTAGATCGAACCGTATATTTAATGTAATTTTACAGTAAAATACCGTTGAATGTACAGTTTTTGAAAGTGAAAAAGAACGTCATTGTGTAATTTACAGTGAAAAAACGTTACTTGACTTTCCCACAATTCCCTGCTTGACACTTCACATTTGATGTATTTTCGTTGAAATAACAGTTTTTTATTAGTTTTTCTTTTTTTTCTAATCAGTTATATACATTAGGGTTTTATGTTATATCTTATGTTGTTAAATTAATATTTATTGCATTTTTTAAATTCCATGTGTGTTACCATGACAATAATAATAACAATTCCTTACATGTATATAGTGCTTTATCTGGGACCTCAAAGCGCTTTACAAGGAAGGGGGGGATCTCCTCAACCACCACCAGTGTGTAGCTCCACCTGGATGATGCGACGGCAGCCATATTGTGCCAGAACGCCCACCACACACCAGCTTACTGGTGGAGAGGATGATGTTTAGTGTTTGTGTGAATGACACTGGAATGACCGGACTGTATAATAATATTGTCAAGTCAAGTCAAGTCAAGTATATTTATATAGCGCTTTTCACAATACAGATTGTATCAAAGCAGCTTCACAGTATCAATCAAAACAACATAACAATGTGTGTTTATTAGTGGAAAACAATAAAATAAAAAAAGACATCCAAGTTTGGAAGGGCTGATCAATGTTATTAATGATTGGTTAATTAATTTGAATATCCCCAACTGAGCAAGCCAAAGGCAACAGGCAACAGTGGCAAGGAACCGAAAAACTCCATCAAGTGACCCAGTGGTGTCCTGAAACTCCATCAAGTAACCCAATGGAGAAAAAAAAACCTTGGGAGAACCCAGGCTCAGTCGGGGGCCAGTTCTCCTCTGGCTTTTATGAACTAGAGGCCGGATTTACAGTAACTGTAAGTTTTAAAATTGTATATGAATGCCTGGCTGAAGAGATGCGTCTTTAGTCTAGTTTTAAACTGGGAGAGCGAGTCTGAGCAACGAACAATATCAGGAAGGCTATTCCAGAGCTTCGGAGCTAAATGTGAAAATGCTCTCCCTCCTTTGGTGGATCTGGATATCCTAGGTATGACCAGAAGCCTCGAGTTTAGTGATCTTAAAGAGCGCGATGGATTATAGGGCGATAGAAGGTCCGTTAAATAGACTGGAGCTAAACCATTTAGGGCTTTATAGGTCAGTAGCAATACCTTGTAATTAATACGGAACTTTATAGGTAACCAATGAAGTGATGATAAAATCGGTGTTATATGATCATATTTTCTTGATCTAGTAAGAACTCTAGCGGCTGCATTTTGGACTAACTGTAGCTTGTTTATTGAGGATGCAGGACAACCAGCTAATAAAGCATTACAGTAATCTAGTCTCGAGGTCATGAATGCATGAACTAACTTTTCTGCATCAGAGACTGATAGCATATTACGTAGTTTAGCAATGTTTCTAAGGTGGAAAAAGGCTGTTTTTGTAACATATGAAATATGCTTTTCAAAAGACAGGTTGCAGCCTAATATAACACCCAGGTCTTTTACAGTAGAGGATAAAGTAACAGGGCATCCTACTATGTTAAAGTAGTGTTGTGAGAGGTTTTGTGGATGGTTTTTAGAACCGATAAGTATTACTTCTGTCTTGTCTGGATTTAATAAAAGAAAATTACGCGTCATCCAATCTTTTATATCTTTAACACAGTCTGTCAATTTGGATAATTTAGCGTATTCATCTGGCCGTGATGAAATATATATTTGAGTGTCATCGGCGTAACAATGGAAACTAATTCCATGTTTCCTTATAATATTACCAAGTGGCAGCATATATATTGAGAATAATAGAGGGCCTAACACAGATCCCTGTGGCACTCCATAGTTTGCCGAAGTTATGATCGATTTTTCTCCATTTAAATAGACAAAATGGTAGCGGTCGGATAAGTATGACCTGAACCAGCTTAATGCTTGTCCTTGAATACCAGTATAATTTTGTAGTCGATCTAGGAGTATTGTGTGATCTATAGTATCGAACGCTGCACTAAGATCAAGTAAAACTAGTATTGAGATACAGCCTTGGTCCGAAGCTAAAAGTAAATCATTTGTTATTCTAACCAGCGCAGTTTCAGTGCTATGATGCGGTCTGAATCCAGACTGAAACTTTTCATAGATGTCGTTTTCTTGTAAGAAAGAGCCGAGTTGAGCGGACACAACTTTTTCTAATATTTTAGACATAAATGGAAGATTTGAAATGGGTCTGTAATTTACTAGGTTATTTGGATCTAATTGTGGTTTCTTAATAAGAGGTTTTATAACTGCCAGCTTGAACGTTCTTGGAACATGACCTAAAGATAAAGATGAGTTAATAATATTGAGAAGAGGCTCTTCCACTATAGGTAACACTTCTTTCAGTAGTTTAGTTGGTATAGGATCTAATAAACATGTTGTTGTTTTAGATGAAGTGATAAGTTTGTTTAACTCTTTTTGTTCTATAGTTGTAAAGCATTGTAATTGCTCTTGCGGAGCGACAATTGTGGCCGAATCATAAGGCGGGAGCAAGGAGTGAACATTTACAATTGTGGTTCTGATGCTTTCAATTTTCTCGTTGAAGAAGTTCATGAAATCATTACTACTAAACTGTAACGAGGTATTTTGTTCAGACGACGTCTGTTTATTTGTTAGTCTAGCCACGGTGTTAAATAAAAACCTTGGATTGTTTTGGTTGTTTTCTATTAGTTTGCGGAGCTGATCAGCCCTGGCCGCTTTTAGGGCCTTTTTATAACGTGACATACTGTCTTTCCACGCGATTCTAAAGACCACTAAATTAGTTTGTTTCCATTTACGCTCTAAATTACGGGTTTCTCTCTTTAGAGCATGCGTAGTATTATTGTACCATGGTGCTATACTTTTCTCTCTGACCTTTTTTAATCTAATGGGTGCAACAATATCCAATGTTCTAGAGAGAATGGTGCTCATAGTGCTAGTTAGTTCGTCTAGTTCATCTGTTCGTTTGGGTTCAGGCCGCAGCTGAGACAGATCAGATAAGCTATTTGAGAAATTATCTATGGTGGATGGAAGGATTGTTCTGCCTGGTCGATAACATGGCGCAGCATGACATATTACAGACGTACGTAATATGCAAGTTACCATGTAATGGTCAGTGACATCATCACTTTGTGGAATGATGTCTATATCGGTTGGATCGGTTCCATATGATATAATTAAATCGAGTGTATGATTAAGACGATGAGTTGGTCTGGTGACGTTTTGCTTGACCCCGAAGGAGTTTAATAAATCTGTAAACGCAGCCCCTAACGCATCATTTGAATTATCGATGTGTATGTTAAAATCTCCAACAATTAATGCTTTATCGACGTTGACCAATAGATCTGAGAGAAAATCTGCAAACTCTTTTAGGAAAACAGTGTAAGGCCCTGGAGGTCTATATACCGTAGCCAAGGCTAGAGATAATAGGGATTTTTTTCTTACATCTAAGAGCGTAACATTTAGCACAAGTACTTCAAACGAATTAAACCTATGACGAGTTTTCTGAGTAACATTAAGGATATCCCTGTAGATTGTTGCAACACCGCCGCCACGACCGATTAGACGGGGCTCATGCTTATAACAGTATCCTGGCGGAGTAGACTCATTTAGACCGAAATAATCATTTGGTTTAAGCCAGGTTTCAGTAAGGCACAGTACATCGAAATTATTATCTGTGACCATTTCATTTACAATAACCGCCTTAGGTGTGAGCGATCTAATGTTAAGAAGACCTAGCTTTAGAAATTGTTTTTGTTCACTAATAGCGTGTTTTTTTGTTTTAATAACAATTAGATTTTTTCTAGATCCCGCAGTAGATTTATTATTTGATCTCAGTAAACGAGGAATAGACACAGTTTCTATGCAATGTTCTACACTAGTATTAATATAAATTAAATTGGTGCAGCAGAGACTGTGATTTGGATTTTTGGTTACTAGTCAAACGGTGTTTAACATCTTAGAGATGTTATCCGACAGAAGATCTGTCTATATAAGATCTATTGTCCTTCTTGAGTTGTGGAAAAGCTGCTTGTGATGAGCTTTAATTCATCATCATTACTGTAATAATCACCACTGTTGTCAGTGCATTACAATGGTTCAAATCTGATATTAGTATTTCAATAGGTTGGTAAATTAATATTATATCAGTTAAAACCGCTTTCACACAGAGATTCCGGAAAATCTAACCCTAACACAGATAATGTGTCCCGGCTCCCGGGATTGTTTGATTTTTGTTCATTCACACTGCCGGTGATTTTCTGGAATCTGTGAGTGCGTTCACACACATCCCGTAAAGACACGTGACGTCAGGATGTGATGTGCAACGTACGCATCGAAAACATGTACACTAACGCATCGTCCACAAAGCTGGTGAACGCTCTTAGCTTCAGCGTGGATAGTAAGGAGCTCCTGGTCTCTGCTTCATTCCAGTTTGCAGACATTTTTTCTTTCTTTCTTTGTTGATGACGAACACAAACTTTCTTCTAAGAGCAACAGAGTTGCGCGATGGCACATCACTACGACACACCCCTTACGGCATTGGTCCTGGCTTTTGTTCACACAGGACTGATCCCGGCAATGTTACTAGGTCCCCATCCCGGCATCAATCCCGGGACGTGTTTGCGTTCACACAGAAGGCACTCTAGCAATTTCCCGGGATCAATGCGCTGTGTGAAAGGGGCTTTAATGAAATGTTGTTTTACTGTAAATTTTACTTAAATCTACCCTAAAACCCCAAAATGTTGCTACTGTATTTTTTATGGTAAATTGCTCACAACCACATAGCTGCCAGTTTTTTACCGTAAATTTAATGGTCGTTTTTTTTAGTGCACATTTTAGTATTGGTACGACTCACTTGGAACCTCAGCTGAGGTGTTTTTATTTAAGTGAGCCGTACTGAGCCGTAGCATGCAGTGGAAAAGTGCCATAATTGTACTAACAAACATATTTCGATGTTTACCTGATGTATAGGGTCACATGGGGGAAGATAAAGTCCTATTCCCTAATAACAATGTGCATTTACTTTTAAACCGTAACATATTTGGATACAAGTTTATCATGTGCTGGATGATGATGATGCATCAGCCAGTGTGTTATTACAGGAAATAGAAACATTTGCGTATTTAGTTGTTATAGCACAAAATGTCAAATATTGGGGAAAGATCAGATGGTCTCTATTGGATAG
Organism: Semotilus atromaculatus; assembly: GCA_031834385.1. NCBI lineage: Eukaryota > Metazoa > Chordata > Actinopteri > Cypriniformes > Leuciscidae > Semotilus > Semotilus atromaculatus. The sequence goes on along the minus strand of JAULUF010000042.1, from coordinate 1,232,935 downwards.
ACTTTTACATAATGTCTAAATGACTTTTGATTTAATTATTCATATTTGTATAGATTTTTAAAGTGTCATTAATGTAAAATACTAAATAACCTATTGTATTTTTATTTTGGCAATTTAGTTGATAATAAATTATGTTTTAACACAGTTCGGGAGGAGCACGTTCAGATAATTAACACGAGTGGAGAGCACTCAGTAATCAACGATAATCAACGATAAGAGGTGTATATATATTCAGCAGTCTCACCTCAATCCATTGACAAGTTCAGCAGCATCTTGGTTCGCCGATCTGCTACCATGACACAACATCAAAGTTCTTCATCTGACGAAGAAACAAACATCCCCAGGCATCCGCCTTTGCATTCCGCCGTTCCCAGGACCACTCCTCCTACACCGGACATCGCACCTAAGCCCCAGGCTTCTTCTTCATGCCTGCCCGAACAGCCCTCTCCGGCCAACAAGACTCCGGCCTACTCCTACTGCTCCGCAGTCCCGACGATCCCACCTATCGGGAAGTGGACCGTAGCAGTGTTGAGGGAAGCGCTGGGTAATTCGGATGTACAAGCTTCGAGAAAAATTAATAAAGCGGAGCTGTATGATCTGTACGTTACCTTACAGTCAGCCAACCTCTCTCCAAAGTCCACACCAACTCCCAAGACGGCTCACAGGCAAAGCAAAGGCCCAAAAATTGGCTCCCCAGACACCGTCGTCCTGCCGCACAAGATCCGGCTCGCTTCGCCCATGGAGCCGCAGCAACATGCCTTCAGTGAGCCTGAGCCACGCCCCAGATTCCACCGTTGCAGGTCCACTCCCACCTCTCGACGAGGCCCAGCCCTTCACCACGGCTTCTGCGGCCGCAGTGCCGTACGCAGCCGGGCCCAGCGGCCTCCCCACAGCCTCTCAGTTCTATACTCCGGCTGTTCATAACCCTTTTCCTTTTCAGTGGTCTCCAGCTCCCGTCGCAGACACTAGCGTGAGGCTATCACCGATAGCAAACCAGGCCCAACCACTTCAACATTACCCAACAGGTTACGACCTAAATCACAACATTCTCTCTTTACAGCAACACAGATGCCCGTTCCGTCCAACGCCGTCGCCATGGAACCACCACCAGTGTCCCAAAGCATCCGCGTACGGATCCTCTCAGGTGGACAGAACCTCCTCCTCGGAGGAGGAAGAAACCCACGTCACCACCCCCTCAATTGGTTTGGGGGGATTTTATCAAGGTCGTTGGTTCGCGTCTCCGTGGGCACCGCAGCTCCAGGACATATCTCAATCCTCAGCTCTATTCGAGCTTTACCCTCTCGTAGTAGCAGCTTTTCTGTGGGGGAAAGAATGGGCTGCTAGTAGCATTTTAGTGCATTGCGATAACGACGCAAAGGTGCATTGCATTAACAAAGGCCGTTTCCATTCACTTGCTCTGATTCCACTCCTAAGGCGTCTCACCTGGATTTCAGCTTGCGACCACTTCATCATAATTGCTAAACACGTCCCTGGGTCAGAAAACCAAATCGCTGACTCCCTGTCTCGTTCTCTTACGAGAGGTTCTCTCGTACTGCGTAACATCTTACGCTAGGGGAAAATCTCTTTCCTAGAGATATTGAAGCCAAAAAAATTATCCTTAATTTTTAATTATTGTAAAACGCATTGCGGCAGCATCCAGACATAGGCAAGACGGCTCGCGTGCCTATTGGCTGACCTGCGGCAACTGCAGCAGCCTATCGAGAGAGGCCCCTCGTGACGTCATGTCCAATGGGGGCGCTTCGCGCCCACTACGTCACGTCCCGCCAGAACAGGCGTGGCCTGGGCCTATAAATACCGCTCGATGGGCTGATATAATCTGATTTTTCATCTCTTCAACGAAGCTCTCGCATCGCTGGATCCGGAGTGAAGAAGCCGTGCCATCTGATTACAAGCCTTCTGCGGGACGAGCCGTCCAATCTGAAGCTGCTGGCCTACAAGAGGACGCTGCATCCCCTCGCCGCCTTCAGTCGTTGTTCCTGCAACAGCTTTCCGGCGTTATATCCTTTTCTCTGCTGAGTGTGTGTTCGCCGTTGCAACACACATTCTCCTAAAAGAGCTAGCGTCTTTTTCAAGACGCCTAGAGCATGTGGTTCGCCACGCTGCTCTCGTGCTCGCTGATGGTGGTTGCACTGCGACCTTCTGCCTATAGCGACTCTGAGGACTCGCCTGGCATTCTTCAGCGAGCCTGCACTCCGCCCGCTGCGGTGCCGCGCTGTAAAAAGCTGATGACTAGCTTTCTTTACGTTACAAGAAAGCTACCCCGTGCGCATGCGTCACTGGCGAAGTGAGGAAAGAGGGTAACACTTTATTTGAAGGGGTGTGCATAAGACTGACATGACACTGTCATAAACATGACATAACACCTGTCATGAACATGAAGGAGTCTTTATGAATGTTTATGACTGTTGTCATTAAGTGTCATTCGGTAAATTATGACACTTTTAATGCAAAGTTGACATTGTTTAAAATATCTTTGTTATGACAACTTGACATTACCAAAGACAAAAATGTCTTGATTATGACAACTTGACATTAACAAAGACAGAAATGTCTTTGTTATGACAACTTGACATTAACCAAGAAATCATAACCTGTCAACCTGTCACAACTTTGGCCGTCATGACACCATTATAACTGTGTCATGAATATTTTACTTGTCCTCAAGTAAAGTGGAACACATTGTACTAGTTATAAAGATGTCATTAAGGGTTATTACACTGTAAAATGCTTTAAGTTTGATAATTAGACCTGTTATGACATATTTGTGACAGGTTGACAGGTTATGATTTCTTGGTTAATGTCAAGTTGTCATAACAAAGACATTTCTGTCTTTGTTAATGTCAAGTTGTCATAATCAAGACATTTTTGTCTTGGATAATGTCAAGTTGTCATAACAAAAACATTTTTTGTCTTTGTTAATGTCAAGTTGTCATAACAAAGACATTTTTGTCTTTGTTAATGTCAAGTTGTCATAACAAAGACATTTTAAACAATGTCAACTTTGCATTAAAAGTGTCATAATTTACCGAATGACACTTAATGACAACAGTCATAAACATTCATAAAGACTCCTTCATGTTCATGACAGGTGTTATGTCATGTTTATGACAGTGTCATGTCAGTCTTATGCACACCCCTTCAAATAAAGTGTTACCGGAAAGAGTGTCAGGGCTCCAGACTGCGACCAAAATTTGAGAATGTGCGACTGAATTTTACATCCAGTCGCACATGTGCGACCAGTAAATTTGTCCCGTTTTTTTTTTTTTTTTTTTACACGTTAAACGTGTGTGGCAGGCCAATGAGTGTTTGAAGAATAGGGAATGGCCACTGTAAGTGGCTAATGTGTGGAGGGTCCTAGAGATAATCGAGCGCATGTTTAAACGTCTGTGGGAAGGAGGAGACGGAGACAAATATCACAACATGCTATGTGCGTCTGAGCAATGAGCAAGTGAACTATTGACTCGTTCTTCCAACCTGCGGCTAGTGCCAGTTAAATTCACTTGCTGGCTTCCAAAATAATCCATTACAACAGAGATAATAATTTTTAAAAAACGTGAACAAAACGATTACTTTTTGTAGACACTGTCTCGTGCCAAATGCTCGAACATGACCTGTCATTTACGCCGTCATCGCAGGCGAGACATGAACTGTTTACGTTACCATGAGTGTTTAAACTAAACTAATTTAAACTTCGCCAATGTAAACATTCAAGACGCGAAAGAGAACTCGCATCTAGAAGATTTGTGCGGGCGTCCGCGCGTGTGTGTGTGCGCGCGCGCCGCGTGTGTGTGTGTCTGTGTGTGTGTAGGCTACCCATCTCAGACAGCACGCAAATATTGAGTTGTCTTTCAAGTCTTGTACTTGAATGGACAAATTCACACAAAAAGTATGTCAACATGTCCGTCTTGATAAGTAGCTAGCAGACATCTTGGGCCCTATCTTGCACCCGGCGCAAATGACTTTGTACACTGACACATGTATCATTCCTATTTTGCACCCGCGCAAAGCGGACTTTTCCCTCCACAGACACACGTCAGTTAATTAAGAAATACACTTGCGCTCCCCGGGGCGGTTCAGCGCAAAGAGGAGGCGTGTTCCGGCGCAAACTTTCCCTCATGCTATTTTGCAGTTCCAGAAAACATTTGCCCCACTGACCAGAAAAAACCTAGTCTAAAGTCAGTGGCGCGTTGCGCGTACATTCAGATGCTATTTTAAGCGCGCATGCTTGGTCATAATACAGAGTGTGAACAACGCGCATACACTGTAGATGATTCTCTCATCTACACAGATGCACTTTCCTTTTTGCAAATGATACATTATTATAAGGAAAAATATTAAAACACGAGGGAAATTATTGTTGTCCAGTCAAGTCAAGTATATTTATATAGTGCTTTTCACAATAGAGATATCAAAGCAGCTTCACAGTATCAATATGTTGTGTCCATGACGATCGGAAAAATAGGCATAAAGCTTAGGCCTACATATTTACCCAAATTATTATATGCATGTATAACCGAAGCTAATTTTGGTGGGTTTGTCCCATCTCCAATGTCACTTCTCTTTCTTTTACGGCCCTGACGAGAACATCGATCTCCTCGGCTGTGAACCGATTCTGAAGCGCTCCTGGTAAATGCGCCGTTATAATAGTATTGCGCCATGGAACAAGCGCACCTCGTTCATCATGCTCTTAAAGGGAATGTGATATGACGCTCTGATTGGTTTATTTCAAGTTACGCCCAAACCACACCTATGAATAATGAAGCTTCTTCAGACCAACCCCTTTTAGATTTGCGCCAGGCGCAAGAGGCATTTATCCCGCCGGGAAAATAGCAACAGCGCCGGGATCCGCCCACAAAGATACTTGCGCTTTGCGCTTTGACACTTGCGTTTCAGATCGTGCGCTGAGTGCAAGATAGGGCCCATAGTCTGTTATGCCTTAAGTGAACTTATATGGTCAAGAAAGACACTCACAGTATCGGTGTAGGCCTACTGAATCAGCTCTGAATTGAATAGCTTTTGTAACTTTAAGGATTCATCTTTAATTTATACAGTCAAATATGCAATGTTATTTTACACTTGATTATTTTATTCAATTTCTGTACCTGAAAACTAATGTTAGACCTACCTGAAAAGCATAGTTTATTTTATTAGTATCTTTGCTCTATTGTATTTATTTGAGCTTTTGCTTGTGGTTAGATTATTTGTTTCTTTATTTTATTTGACAGCAGTCTTTTTTCCCTGAACATAGCACATACCGAATCATACAGAAACCGTGAACCTAAAACCATGATACAAACTGAACCGTGAGCTATTTGAAACGTTGCGGAACTAGTAGTGTCACAGTCGGATGATGATTCAGAGTAAGAGGTTTGTATCAGGCCGAACCCTCAGAGTTCAGCTGGTTGGGGTAGTACTGTAGACGAGAGAGTTCAGCTGGTTGGGGTAGTACTGTAGACGAGAGAGTTCAGCTGGTTGGGGTAGTACTGTAGACGAGAGTGTTCAGCTGGTTGGGGTAGTACTGTAGACGAGAGTTCAGCTGGTTGGGGTAGTACTGTAGACGAGAGTTCAGCTGGTTGGGGTAGTACTGTAGACGAGAGAGTTCAGCTGGTTGGGGTAGTACTGTAGACGAGAGAGTTCAGCTGGTTGGGGTAGTACTGTAGACGAGAGTTCAGCTGGTTGGGGTAGTACTGTAGACGAGAGTTCAGCTGGTTGGGGTAGTACTGTAGACGAGAGAGTTCAGCTGGTTGGGGTAGAGCTGTAGACGAGAGTTCAGCTGGTTGGGGTAGTACTGTAGACGAGAGAGTTCAGCTGGTTGGGGTAGAGCTGTAGACGAGAGTTCAGCTGGTTGGGGTAGTACTGTAGACGAGAGTTCAGCTGGTTGGGGTAGTGCTGTAGACGAGGGTTCAGCTGGTTGGGGTAGTACTGTAGACGAGAGTTCAGCTGGTTGGGGTAGTACTGTAGACGAGAGAGTTCAGCTGGTTGGGGTAGAGCTGTAGACGAGAGTTCAGCTGGTTGGGGTAGTACTGTAGACGAGAGTTCAGCTGGTTGGGGTAGTACTGTAGACGAGAGTTCAGCTGGTTGGGGTAGTACTGTAGACGAGAGAGTTCAGCTGGTTGGGGTAGTACTGTAGACGAGAGAGTTCAGCTGGTTGGGGTAGTGCTGTAGACGAGAGAGTTCAGCTGGTTGGGGTAGAGCTGTAGACGAGAGAGTTCAGCTGATTGGGGTAGTACTGTAGACGAGAGAGTTCAGCTGATTGGGGTAGTACTGTAGATGAGAGAGTTCAGCTGGTTGGGGTAGTACTGTAGACGAGAGAGTTCAGCTGGTTGGGGTAGTACTGTAGACGAGAGAGTTCAGCTGGTTGGGGTAGTACTGTAGACGAGCGAGTTCAGCTGGTTGGGGTAGTGCTGTAGACGAGAGAGTTCAGCTGATTGGGGTAGTACTGTAGACGAGAGAGTTCAGCTGGTTGGGGTAGTGCTGTAGACGAGAGAGTTCAGCTGGTTGGGGTAGTACTGTAGACGAGAAAGTTCAGCTGGTTGGGGTAGTACTGTAGACGAGCGAGTTCAGCTGGTTGGGGTAGTACTGTAGACGAGAGTTCAGCTGGTTGGGGTAGTACTGTAGACGAGAGAGTTCAGCTGGTTGGGGTAGTACTGTAGACGAGAGTTCAGCTGGTTGGGGTAGTACTGTAGACGAGAGAGTTCAGCTGGTTGGGGTAGTACTGTAGACGAGAAAGTTCAGCTGGTTGGGGTAGTACTGTAGACGAGCGAGTTCAGCTGGTTGGGGTAGTACTGTAGACGAGAGTTCAGCTGGTTGGGGTAGAGCTGTAGACGAGAGAGTTCAGCTGATTGGGGTAGTACTGTAGACGAGAGTTCAGCTGGTTGGGGTAGTACTGTAGACGAGAGAGTTCAGCTGGTTGGGGTAGTACTGTAGACGAGAAAGTTCAGCTGGTTGGGGTAGTACTGTAGACGAGCGAGTTCAGCTGGTTGGGGTAGTACTGTAGACGAGAGTTCAGCTGGTTGGGGTAGTACTGTAGACGAGAGAGTTCAGCTGGTTGGGGTAGTGCTGTAGACGAGAGAGTTCAGCTGGTTGGGGTAGTGCAGTAGACGAGAGAGTTCAGCTGGTTGGGGTAGTACTGTAGACGAGAGAGTTCAGCTGATTGGGGTAGTACTGTAGACGAGCGAGTTCAGCTGGTTGGGGTAGTGCTGTAGACGAGAGAGTTCAGCTGGTTGGGGTAGTGCTGTAGACGAGAGAGTTCAGCTGGTTGGGGTAGTACTGTAGACGAGAGTTCAGCTGGTTGGGGTAGTACTGTAGATGAGAGAGTTCAGCTGGTTGGGGTAGTACTGTAGACGAGAAAGTTCAGCTGGTTGGGGTAGAGCTGTAGACGAGAGAGTTCAGCTGGTTGGGGTAGTACTGTAGACGAGAGTTCAGCTGGTTGGGGTAGTACTGTAGACGAGAGAGTTCAGCTGGTTGGGGTAGTACTGTAGACGAGAAAGTTCAGCTGGTTGGGGTAGAGCTGTAGACGAGAGAGTTCAGCTGGTTGGGGTAGAGCTGTAGACGAGAGAGTTCAGCTGGTTGGGGTAGTACTGTAGACGAGAGAGTTCAGCTGGTTGGGGTAGTACTGTAGACGAGAGAGTTCAGCTGGTTGAGGTAGTACTGTAGACGAGAGAGTTCAGCTGGTTGGGGTAGTACTGTAGACGAGAGTTCAGCTGGTTGGGGTAGTACTGTAGACGAGAGTTCAGCTGGTTGGGGTAGTACTGTAGACGAGAGAGTTCAGCTGGTTGGGGTAGAGCTGTAGACGAGAGAGTTCAGCTGGTTGGGGTAGTACTGTAGACGAGAGAGTTCAGCTGATTGGGGTAGTACTGTAGACGAGAGTTCAGCTGGTTGGGGTAGTACTGTAGACGAGCGAGTTCAGCTGGTTGGGGTAGTACTGTAGACGAGAGAGTTCAGCTGGTTGGGGTAGTACTGTAGACGAGAGAGTTCAGCTGGTTGGGGTAGTACTGTAGACGAGAGTTCAGCTGGTTGGGGTAGTACTGTAGACGAGAGTTCAGCTGGTTGGGGTAGTACTGTAGACGAGAGAGTTCAGCTGGTTGGGGTAGTACTGTAGACGAGAGAGTTCAGCTGGTTGGGGTAGTACTGTAGACGAGAGAGTTCAGCTGGTTGGGGTAGAGCTGTAGACGAGAGAGTTCAGCTGGTTGGGGTAGAGCTGTAGACGAGAGAGTTCAGCTGGTTGGGGTAGAGCTGTAGACGAGAGAGTTCAGCTGGTTGGGGTAGAGCTGTAGACGAGAGAGTTCAGCTGGTTGGGGTAGTACTGTAGACGAGAGTTCAGCTGGTTGGGGTAGTACTGTAGACGAACTCCATGAACTGCGATTGTTGCAGTCGCTACCCCATATCTGCGGGGAACACGGAGTTTGCCAACAGTGCAGGCACTTCACAGTTTAAACACAATACGCTAGTTAAACACAATCTTAGCCTCAAGTATGCGATGACATGTTAATAAATCAAAAAGCAACGCCACTGCCCGTTTTCGAAGACAAGAGGTTGTAACATTAAATCAGAGCGCAAAGTCATTTTAATTTCTGCATCTATTATCAAAGTATTTATTAGTAATACACTGGAAATTAGTAGAAATGTGAATATTTGGTTAGTATGTTGATTTACGGTGTGTGCTCCTAAATTTTCTGGTTGTGCCCCTAAAAATGTCAGTTTCTGGAGCCTTCAAATTTCTGGAGCCCCGAGTGTGCTTTAATCCCGCCGCGGCCAGACCAATCTCCATTTCTCAAACATTTCTCAGCTCCTCTTAGTCGAGCAGCTGGAAATACTGCAGTAGTGAGCCTGTTATATAACACGCACGCCTGCAAATGAACGCAGACACAAAACTGTGATGACGCTCTGTTATCTGCTCGTGCTGACATTAGTTTATGTAGTTTTCTCCCTGTGGCTCAGTGGCAAAACCCAAGGCTTTCGCGCCAGAGACTCGTGTTCGATCCTGACTCTCGCTGCAGACAAAATTTATGCGGAAATGAGAATAGAGTGTAGTTTAGTCCCGCCGCGGCTGGACCAATCTCCTTTTCTCAAACATTTCGCAGCTCCTCTTAGTCGAGCGACTGGAAATGTCAATACTGTAGCAGCGAGCCTGTTGTATTGCACGCAGGCCTGCAAATGAGCGCCAACACACAAAACTGTGATGACGTTCTCTTATCTGCTCGGGCTAACGTAAATTTATGTAGTTTTCCCCCTGTGGTTCAGTGGCAAAACCCAAGGCTTTCGCGCCAGACACCCGTGTTTGATCCCGGCTCTCGCAGCAGATAAAATTTATGTGGCTGACGTTATCAGTTTTTCTAGCCCTTCTAGGGAAACGACAGTGTTCAGGTCTCGCCGCGGCCAGACTCCCACCGAAACCATTCGTTCCCATCGCTCGTTCAGTTCCAATGAATGTGACTGTTCCAGTGTATTCTGCAGTTAACAAGTCGGTACCACAGCCCGCTTGCCTGCACACAAACGCCGTGTTTACAGCGGCCCAGATAACTCACGAAAAGAGTGTCATTTCTGGTATTCCGGCCACGGCCGATGGTGTTTTGAGTGTAATAAAAATGCCCACAACCCAGTGATCATTCCTACACACAAGCACAGCCCTCCACGATACAGGGCCCGCACAAATGTGCATTAAACGTAGTGTATGTGCCCACAACCCAGTGCCCACAAACACTACATACTACATGTCCCACGGTTTCCATGGTAACGAAACCAACACACATTCAGTCAGCTCAGGTAGACGGTGTTTTCAGTGCAGGAAATGTGCCCGCCATTTCGCGCCCACATTCACTCACAAACATGTTATGCCCCACATGGGTTGCCCCGCTCTCTCTCTGTCAGCGAGCTGTCATGAGAGATTTAAGCGCGGCCAGGCTGCGCGCCGCATTCAGCGCGCCCCCCGCCTCGAACATTGCAGACACAATGTGTATGTTACAGCACACCGAAGCCAGAGTGCGACCAGAGCCCGAATCTCATTCTACCCCTAGCTATTCATGCACATGCGTGGGAAAAGCTTCCCGGGGTATCAGAATGGGTGCTGAACATTATAAAAAGAGGCTATTCGCTGCAGTTCGCTCGACGCCCCTGCCGTCACACAGCCGTCCTAAGGGACTAGCAACGTCGAAACAGAGCCTATCCAGGTGGATAGTTGATGTCCCACACTTCTAAGGGCTTACAGTGTCCTTTGGGTTGTCAGAGCGCACTCCACGAGGGGCGTGGCCTCATCGTGGGCTTGGTCTAGTGGGATTTCCTGACAGGATATCTGTATTGCGGCAGGCTGGGCCTCCCCGTCTACATTTATAAGGTATTATAACCTAGAGGTTCCCGCCTTACAGGCTAAACTACTTTCAGTCTAAACAGTACTGTCTGCCCCGTGCTTCGGCTCAGTGTACTGAAATCGCTCGAGCGTCGCTCGCTGATCAATAATGTATAGCCACGGGTCATAGTAAGACCCATATTGGTGCCCAGTGAAGGCTGAATTTTTTCACCCTGACTGTGTGGTGTACTGTTATGTGATTAGCTCCCTTTGGATGCCATTTATTGAGGAATGATGCTTCTAGCCTCTCTTCCCCGGACTCCCTGTGAGTTCTTGGTGATTATGCATTATATGAGCCCCGAGCACCTGCCCGTGGGACTTTGGTGGGACTTTGGTGATCCCAGCACGCATGGCGTTTTACACTGTGTTCCCCTAGCGTAAGATATTACGCAGTACGAGAGAACCTCTCGTAAGAGAACGTACTCGGTTACAAACATAACCTCTGTTCTCTCTAGGAGAGGGAACGAGTACTGCGTATCTTGCCGTGCCTGCAACAAGCTCTGGTTCGCTTCGGTGATGAAAAACCAGATTATATCAGCCCATCGAGCTGTATTTATAGGACCAGGCCACGCCTGTTCTGGCGGGACGGGACGTAGTGGGCGCGAAGGGCCCCCATTGGACATGATGTCACGAGGGGCCTCTCTCGATAGGCTGCTGCAGTTGCTGCAGGTCAGCTAATAGGCACGCGAGCCGTCTTGCCTATGTCTGCATGCTGCCGCAACGCGTTTTACAATAATTAAAAATTAAGGATAATTTTTTTGGCTTCAAGATCTCGAGGAAAGAGATTTTCCCCTAGCATAAGATATTACACAGTACTCGTTCCCTCTTCTTGAGAGAACAGAGGTTACGTTAGTAACCGAGTACTTTTTTGTTTCAGAAATTCAGGATGCTGGCTTCAGAGGCGGATCAATCCCCAACTCCAGTATCTCGCTATTCCGAACTGATATTCCCGTAACCCACCCGCTAAAACCCCTCCTCAACGCATCGCTCGACACTATCCTCCAAGCAGTTTCTCCCAGGACCCTCCAATCCTACTTGACTGCTTAGAGATGTTTTAAAGCATTCCATGTCTCTTATAACATACCGTTCCCCGGTTTTTCTCTTCTTTCAATCACCTAATTTTTTCCCTACCTTAATAGCGTTAAGGGCCTACAAGTCGGAGTCCATCAAAGGTTACTTGAGCGGCGTTCAGTTTTTCCATAAATTGATGTACGGCGCTCTGTCGCCCGATATAAACAATTCACAAACCTCCCTGCTGATCAAAAGGATTCAAAAATCCCAGCCAACCCGACCCGACGCCAGACAACCCATAACATTCTCATCAAATGTATTCACACCCTCCGCACAGGCTACCAGCCCCTCAATACCGCCCGCACACTCAACGCTATGTTTATCCTTGCCTTTTTTGGCTTTCTTAGATGCTCGGAACTCGCTATCACTTGCAAATTCGACCCAAAAATCCACCCACCATCTGACTTGTCAGTACTAGATGGTGACTCAATCTCATATTTGATTAAGCAAAGTAAGACCGACCAAACCAAAAAAGGTCATTTCATCTACAATTTTAAACTTTCATCGCCAATCCAACCATATCAGTCCATTCTGGCATATCTGCAATGGAGAAGCTCTCAGGCGAAATCTCCTCTGGAACCCCTGTTCATAGATGAATCCAATAAACCAGTGACATGCTTTTGGTTCCAGAAACACCTCAAATCTGTTCTCCAACAGTCAGACATCCCAGAAAAGAATTTCTCAAGTCACTCCTTCCGCATCGGAGCAGCAACTTCAGCAGCCCCAAAAGGCCTCTCCCAACAGCAGATCCAAGCTCTCAGGAGATGGTCCTCAGATGCTTTCCAAAGCTATTTGAGGACCAACCGGTTCCACATTAAAAAAGCCCACCAAACCCTCATTGATTAAAACCCCCTGGGTCGTCCACTGGGGGTCTTTCTGTCCAGTGAGCATTTGGTTCCACAGCGGACGCAGTGAAATAATCTCCCGGTCGAGTACTCATGTTCCTCTTTCCTGTTTCCTCTTTCTGTCCAGCGAGCATTGGTCTCACAGCGGACGCAGCGAGAACTTTCCCGTAAGCATAGATCGGAATTGTCACTCCACCGTCGAAGCTACCCTCTCAGTCTGCCGTCAACTGCTCCCATCAAGAAAGGTGCAAACTCTCCCGATTGGTCAGTCCGGCGCAGGGAGCCGCCATAACGGGCCCTCCTGGTCAAGCTTCCAGGCCCCTTCTCGAGATGCCAGCCCGCCAGACTCGGCACTCCTTTGGAGGGGGTCTTTAGTCCGGCGGCTGTCCTCTGCTCTTTAGCCTTTTGGGGGGAGTACTCTGGGTTCGGGCCGAACTCCAAGCTCGAGCCCTCCCCACGGATAGCACGCCAGATACGCATTAAACTTTACTCCCTCTAATTTTATGTAAGTGTGAACTTGTGAATTGAATAATAAATGACAGACAAAGCAGAATCCCAGGAAAAGAGATTCATCTGAAAGGTAAAATTATTCTGACTTTATGTACAAGCGTATCAGTATTTACATATTTAATTGCCCATATTTTATTTGATTTCTATTGTCATAATAGCAATAAATTGAATGATTTCACTAAATTAACCTATAGGTTTTAATGAAAGCAAAGATGTCTGAAATGTACATCTAATTCATGGAAATAATTAATTAATAATAATCACATTAACACCCATCTGGGTGACCCATCTTACCCCAAGGGTCTAATTTAATCTTTTTACTCCACAAATCTAAAAATATTAATGGATGCGATGTCCTCTAGTGGTAAACACTGACAATCTGCACTCTTAGAAGAACATGTTATATTATATAGAGCCTTTGATCCGTCAGGTGCTTCATATGGAGATTCCAATCATGGGATAATTTTACAGATTTAGGTTTAATGATTTATTTTTATTAATTGTAAATTGTAATTAAATGTTATTATTTAAAGCGCTTGCAAACATATTATTACTAGAAAAAAACTGAATTAACTTATATGATCTTGTGTAATCTGTCTATGTGCTGCACTGGAAGGAGTGTGTGTGTGTGTGTGTGTGTGTGAGAGAGAGAGAGAGAGAGAGAGAGAGAGAGAGAGAGTGAGAGTGAGAGTGAGAGTGAAATGAGTTATTGCGCGCGAGCATCAGCAGAGCCAGTCAACAGCATCCTGAAACTCACGTGCAGCTTATGCAAGCTGATTCTTTATACAGTCCGAGAGTATACATTACTGCTGTATAGCCTCAAGAACTCATAAGAGCACAGTAAACCACAATGACTGTGCTGAAGAAGGAGGACTAAAAGCTTTCTGGATGGATTGCCAGTGGAAGTGCTGGCCTCGTGAAGCTTAGGAGATTTACTGCCCTATTTCGACTCACATAAGAGAGTATATATGATGTTGATGATATAGACCTGTAACTGGAAGTAGATGTGTAGAAGTATATAAATATATGCATTGGTGTGTATATATGCATGTGAGGCGTGCACGCGCGCGTACTGTAGTTGCTGGATGTGTGTGTCTCCTCCCACCCGAGCTCGAGCGCACTGAATGCGCAGGAGAGAGAGAGAGAGTGATGATGATGATGATGGCGGAGGAACGTCGGCGCTGAGCGGATCTTTTTATATAATTGCGTTCCCTGACTTTATTATAAATAGAAAATATAATCGGCCTGCTCGCCGGATCCGAGTATGGGTAACGAGGCGAGCCTGGAGGCCGGCGAAGGGGCCGCTGTGCTGGGCATGACTGGTTCAGCACCGCTGGGCTCTGGACAGATCCTGAAGCCCGTCAATGGCGCAGCGGCCGGGGCTGGACTCGAACCCAGGGCGGGGATGCATCGGTAAGAACCGCGTTATTGCACTATATATACACGCTAAAAGCCCATGCGTGCTTGCGTTCGCTTTCCTCATCGAGTATGATCAAGGTTTGACAGCGAGAAGCTGAGCGGAACGGAGGATGATGCTGATGCTGATGCTGATGCTCGTTTCTAGGCTACGATCTCTGAACACGAACACAAGAACAGGACATCAAAGATAGCGATATCAAAGTGCTGACGTGTTCAGACCAGATCAACACACCTGAGCCTCGAGAAACCACAAGAGAGAGAGACCTTTAACACACCTTTATTTATAATTACACTCTATAGACATTATACTCAACCCAAATTTAACCATATCAAATCCTTAGAATTTATATTTAAAATATTATACAATCTCATTATTTAGATAAATATTAATTAATTAATTTGAATAAAACCTCATTCGCGTAGGCTATCTATGTTCTCAAATATACATAATCACGCATAGGCTACCCACAAAAAAACTGAATAAACTCCAGACAGTCAGAGAGAGAGAGAATTGTATATGATCGTGTGAATGAGATGAGAATTGTTCTCACATGTATTTACTGTCACGCGTTTGAATATGTTCTCGGGCGCGCGCTGCATTCACAGAGAATTACAAACACAGCGTCATATTCGTTGTTGGTTGTTCGCGAAATGATCAATCACCGTCTCTTGTGAGAATCGGCACGTTTCCTATAGAAGTCTGCTGGATATACTCAGACATAGCCTACCTATCTATTTAATGACTCAAATCACATGATTTCAGATTAATTTTTGGTTATTAAAACGATTAGCAATACATTAAATAATACTCGTGTGCCTTCACGAGTCTGTTTCTCTGAGAATCCTCCTTCAGAAATCACCGTCCGCGAGTGTGTCTTCCTCTCTGCAAATGGCTGTCGGTGGGTTATATATATATATGTGTGTGTGTGTGTGTGTGTGTGGAGCTCCGACTGTAAGTGCTTTCACATGAAGAATTGATAGCACTGCAATACAGCGACTCATTCATCCGTTCTTCAGTTCAGCGTGACTCATATTTACATCCGTCTATCTCTGATCTCTGGCGTGATATGCTAATAATAGGATGAGCTATTTGTGTTTTCAGGTATAGCCATCATCACTCACTCATTCACACACTCACACACTCACACACTCACTCACTACAACGCATCTGTGTTTTTATTCCGTCGAAGTGTTGACACATTCGGGTGTTCTCCATCTGGCTTTATTAATAATGGCTCCTGAAACTCAGTTAGAAACCTGTCACCTATACAGAATTGTATTGAAACATTTTGCAAATCATATTTGTAGTGTAGGCTACTGTAAGTGTAATTATGAAAGTTGCAGAAAATGACAATTACAGGATAAAGAATATCAGCTTTAACCGTGTTTATGACAAGCATGCGGTCAGCACATTGATGTGGTTGTGCCCGAGGACGATACACATGTGAAGTCCCATGAGATACAGCCTCAGATCCGAGTTGCCATCAAATTTGTTAATGCATTGGTTGAAAATGTGATGAATATGAATATTATGTCCTGATGCTGTTCTGAGCCCCAGATATGAACACTCGAGGAGGTTTTCTGAAAGGTGCACTTGCTGTGTTGATCCTTATATAGGACACAATTTGAAGAGACAGCCATTTTGTTGTGGTATACATTATTGAGTGCACTCATTCAATCCCATAATGCACCGCAATACCACGTGTACAACCGCCAGAGAGCACCTATAATGCAGTGTGTGTGTGTGTGTGTGTGTGTGTGTGTGTGCATAAATGAATCCCTGCGTCGCACCGGAAGACGCTGTCCACAGCCGAATCACATTTAATTGTTTAATTACGGTTTATACAACTCAGACAGCAACATAGTGTCGGCCCAGATCCGGCCCACATCCGTACACAGGGACTCCACATGGCCCAGATGTGGGCCGGATCAGGGCTCTCATTTATAAACCTGTGTGTAGGATCCTTACTGAAAGTGTACGTGCGCCCGAAAGCCAAAAGTGGCGTACATCAAAAATACCCAGACGTATAAAAGCGTGTGTACGGCAGAACCTGCGCAGAATCCCCTTTATAAACCTGTCACAGGAAGACTGTGCACACACTTCTCCTGAAATACCCATATATGAGCTTACAACGCCTCGTTTTACTATGCATATCCTCATCTGCATATCATTTGCATATGCATATTCATCCATGTGATCCCATGTTTAACAGTACAAGATATTATAAAGATAAGAGATACGGATGTGCGTCACATTACATTACTAAAAATCATTCAGTAGCCGATCCTTGCCTTGTTTTTGAATAAATCAAATATAAAATACATTTCCGAAAAGGTTTTTCTCAATCTTTTCCACTGGCCAAATAGTATTTTTAACTGCTTTATATTTTTAATGGAAACAGATAGGCCTTATTGTGCATTATTGATCATTATTTGCGTGAACATATCTTCTCAGATCATGAGTTCTGTTATTATCAAACATTAAAACACAGCATGCGGCAGGAAAAGTGTTCAACAGCAGCGCAAGAATATAAAAAATCTTGTAACTTCTCTGTAATGATTTTTTATGCACTTTAAGTGCTTATCTCCATTAATAAGAATGGCATATTTAATCTAAATATGTATATCAGAAATAAAACATAGTTTAAATCATTATTTTATGTCTTTAAACTGTTATTGTGAACATGCACTGTATTTATGATT
This sequence comes from Semotilus atromaculatus, assembly GCA_031834385.1. Classification (NCBI taxonomy): domain Eukaryota; kingdom Metazoa; phylum Chordata; class Actinopteri; order Cypriniformes; family Leuciscidae; genus Semotilus; species Semotilus atromaculatus. The sequence goes on along the minus strand of JAULUF010000042.1, from coordinate 1,216,021 downwards.
CGGACTCATAATGAATATTAAAGTGTTTTTCTCCGTCTCCAGAATGATCAGAGTTACTCACAGATGTTCTGACACACTCTCCCGTCACATGTGTTTTATAAAGCACAGCTCATGTGTGTTCAGTGGCGTCCGGCTCGTTCGGGGCCGGTTCTGTTATAAACGGGGCCCCGGATCGACACTGGTGCTGTCTGGGAAGTGATCTTTCAAGATAGATCATTACATTACTGCAGCTTATCAGATGAGCACTGCGAGCATAACCACACTCTCAGCATTTTTATTTTATTAATAAAAGCGATGCAAAAATTGGCAACGCTTCCGGGACGCTGTGTCTGATTTCGCTGGACATTAGTGCACTATTAGTGATTGTGGACACAGACACCGTCAATGACTTTCAGAATGATGGACAGGCATAGGCATAGATTTATTAAGCTGTAAAACTGTAGTTGGTGTACTTATGCACTATTTTATGCCATTTTGTAGTAGTGCATTCACACTGAAAATTCCAAAAAGAGAAAGTGCACTTTTGCGACTATCTGTCTATGATGCTAGATGATAAAATAATCGTATAAATTCATACACATGATAGTGTATAGTGCATTATTTGAGACACAACAGTGTGCCTGAATAACAGGGAAGAAATGGCAACCAAGAAATCGGATATCCAGCTGTTTTTAATTGTCCAACAGTAGCCTAATAATAGACATGTTCATCAGAATATCATGATACTGCAGTTTATATTATTTAAGATTTGTACATGAGCCTGCGTTTAAAAGGCTTTTTTTTTTTTGCATGCTATGCGCATTGTACAGAGATACGTGAGAAACCGAAACAGATATGGCTTACAGTATATGATAACAAACAATGATGCATGCTTGTGTTATTGAGCGACATAACGTAAATAGTGTAAATAGTAATAGTGTAAATAGCAACAGATCCTCAAAAGTGCAGGAAGAGAACTAACAAAATGAGCTTCAAATGTTGAACCCATCCGATCAACGCAATTTCAGTTATACATCCATTATGTAACATTTTTTGTATGTATATTTCAGTCATGAAACTCTAGAGGGCGCCGGCTGATTGGTCCTTTACTATCAATCACATCATCACCGCACGCCTCAAGCTGATTGGCTCTGAGATTAAATCTATGGTTTCAAAAAAAGAGATGGAGATGCTTGTTCATGCTTTTATTTCTTCACGATTGGACTATTGTTGTTTGAATAAATCTTCTATAGATCGACTGCAAGTTCTACAATATGCAGCTGTAGGCTTTATAGGAGCAGCAGGAGGTCACTCATTACTCCTGTGCTGAAGGCCCTTCATTGGCTTCCTGTTGGTTTTAGAGTACATTTTAAAATGTTAGTTATTACTTTCAGAGCCTTGCATGGTCAAGCACACTCTTACGTCCAGGATCTAATGCATATGCATACTCCATGTCGGTCTCTGAGGTCTTCAGGCCAAGATCTTTTTACTGTTCCAGAACACGCCTTAAGACAAGGGGTGACCGTGCTTTCTGTGTTGTGGCTCCAAAGCTCTGGAACTCGCTCCCTTTAGCTCTGAGAACTTTGAGTTCTGTGGAATCTTTTAAAAAACACTTAAAGGGATACTTCACCTCTGGAAAGATAAATGTGTATTCAAAATGGGTCATTTATGTAGAAGAAATGTGAAATTATTTTTGAATTTGGAGCTTTCTAGACTGAGAAAAGCCAGAAAATGTAATTTTGGCTGATGTGGATGAAAGACAACAACTCCCAGAATGCACTTGCTTCGCTGCCCTAGGAGGCCACGTCTACCGGTAACAGAGCGCAGTAGTTAAACAACAAGTCTAGGCTACTAGTGAGTCCACATGATGAGTCTGCCCGGGATTCGGCTTCTGCGTTCTACAGTCGCCATTCCTCATGTTTACTGCGGTGAGCAGGACGAGTGAGGGCCGCGGGAGAACGGCTCATGTTTACTGCGGCGAGCAGGACGAGTGAGGGCCGCTGGAGAACGGCTCATGTTTACTGCGGCGAGCAGGACGAGTGAGGGCCGCGGGAGAACGGCTCATGTTTACTGCGGCGAGCAGGAAGAGTGAGGGCCACGGGAGAACGGCTCATGTTTACTGTGGCCAGGACGAGTGAGGGCCGCGGGAGAACGGCTCATGTTTACTGTGGAGAGCAGGACGAGTGAGGGCCGCGGGAGAACGGCTCATGTTCACTGCGGCGAGCAGGACGAGTGAGGGCCGCGGGAGAACGGCTCATGTTTACTGTGGTGAGCAGGACGAGTGAGGGCCGCGGGAGAAAGGCTCATGTTTACTGCGGCGAGCAGGACGAGTGAGGGCCGCCGTAGAACGGCTCATGTTTACTGTGGAGAGCAGGATGAGTGAGGGCCACGGGAGAACGGCTCATGTGTACTGCGGCGAGCAGGACGAGTGAGGGCCGGCGGAGAACGGCTCATGTGTACTGCGGCGAGCAGGACGAGTGAGGGCCGCCGGAGAACGGCTCATGTTTACTGCGGCAAGCAGGACGAGTGAGGGCCGCCGGAGAACGGCTCATGTGTACTGCGGCGAGCAGGACGAGTGAGGGCCGCGGGAGAACGGCTCATGTTTACTGCGGCAAGCAGGACGAGTGAGGGCCGCCGGAGAACGGCTCATGTGTACTGCGGCGAGCAGGACGAGTGAGGGCCGCCGGAGAACGGCTCATGTTTACTGCGGCGAGCAGGACGAGTGAGGGCCGCCGGAGAACGGCTCATGTTTACTGTGGCGAGCAGGACGAGTGAGGGCCGTGGGAGAACGGCTCATGTGTACTGCGGCGAGCAGGACGAGTGAGGGCCGCGGGAGAACGAGGCCGGTGTATCTCTCGTATCTCTTACGGAGGAGCGGGAATTTGCTTAGCAATGTTAAAACGCACATCAATCGATCACTTTTTTCATGTCTTTCAATCGATCACGTTTAGTATTCATATCTCAGAAAAGTATCTCAGCTTTCTCCCACTACTCAGCTTTCTCCCGCTACTCAGCTCTCTCCCCCTACTCAGCTTTCTTTCACTACTCAACTCTCTCCCACTACTCAGCTCTCTTCCATTACTCAGCTTTCTCCCACTACTCAGCTCTCTCCTACTACTCAACTCTCTCCCACTACTCAGCTTTCTCCCGCTACTCAGCTCTCTCCCCCTACTCAGCTTTCTTCCACTACTCAGCTCTCTCCCCCTACTCAGCTTTCTTCCACTACTCAGCTCTCTCCCACTACTCAGCTTTCTCCACTACTCAGCTCTCTCCCACTACTCAGCTCTCTCCCACTACTCAGCTTTCTCCACTACTCAGCTTTCTCCCACTACTCAGCTCTCTCCTACTACTCAACTCTCTCCCACTACTCAGCTCTCTTCCATTACTCAGCTTTCTCCCACTACTCAGCTCTCTCCTACTACTCAACTCTCTCCCACTACTCAGCTTTTTCCCACTACTCAGCTCTCTCCTACTACTCAGCTCTCTCCTACTACTCAACTCTCTCCCACTACTCAGCTTTCTCCTACTACTCAACTCTCTCCCACTACTCAGCTCTCTCCCACTACTCAGCTTTCTCCCACTACTCAGCTCTCTCCCACTACTCAGCTTTCTCCCACTACTCAGCTCTCTCCCACTACTCAGCTTTCTCCCACTACTCAGCTTTCTCCCACTACTCAGCTTTCTCCCACTACTCAGCTCTCTCCCATTACTCAGCTTTCTCCCACTACTCAACTTTCTCCCACTACTCAGCTCTCTCCCACTACTCAACTTTCTCCCACTACTCAGCTCTCTCCCATTACTCAGCTTTCTCCTACTACTCAACTTTTTCCCACTACTCAGCTCTCTCCTACTACTCAGCTCTCTCCTACTACTCAACTCTCTCCCACTACTCAACTTTCTTGAGTTTTTTGTATTTATGATTCGGACTCATAATTAATATTAAAGTGTTTTTCTCCGTCTCCAGAATGATCAGAGTTACTCACAGATGTTCTGACACACTCTCCCGTCACATGTGTTTTTTATAAAGCACAGCTCATGTGTGTTCAGTGGCGTCCGGCTCGTTCGGGGCCGGTTCTGTTATAAACGGGGCCCCGGATCGACACTGGTGCTGTCTGGGAAGTGATCTTTCAAGATCATTACATTACTGCAGCTTATCAGATGAGCACTGCGAGCATAACCACACTCTCAGCATTTTTATTTTATTAATAAAAGCGATGCAAAAATTGGCAACGCTTCCGGGACGCTGTGTCTGATTTCGCTGGACATTAGTGCACTATTAGTGATTGTGGACACAGACACCCACTACTCAGCTCTCTCCCACTACTCAGCTCTCTCCCACTACTCAGCTCTCTCCACCTACTCAGCTTTCTCCCACTACTCAGCTTTCTCCCACTACTCAGCTCTCTCCCACTACTCAGCTCTCTCCACCTACTCAGCTTTCTCCCACTACTCAGCTTTCTCCCACTACTCAGCTTTCTCCCACCTACTCAGCTCTCTCCCACTACTCAGCTCTCTCCCACTACTCAGCTCTCTCCCACTACTCAGCTTTCTCCCACTACTCAGCTTTCTCCCACTACTCAGCTCTCTCCCACTACTCAGCTTTCTCCCACTACTCAGCTTTCTCCCACTACTCAGCTCTCTCCCACTACTCAGCTCTCTCCCACTACTCAGCTTTCTCCCACTACTCAGCTCTCTCCCACTACTCAGCTTTCTCCCACTACTCAGCTTTCTCCCACTACTCAGCTCTCTCCCACTACTCAGCTCTCTCCCACTACTCAGCTTTCTCCCACTACTCAGCTTTCTCCCACTACTCAGCTCTCTCCCATTACTCAGCTCTCTCCCACTACTCAACTTTCTCCCACTACTCAGCTTTCTCCCACTACTCAGCTCTCTCCCATTACTCAGCTTTCTCCCATTACTCAGCTTTCTCCTACTACTCAACTTTCTCCCACTACTCAGCTTTCTCCCACTACTCAGCTCTCTCCCATTACTCAGCTTTCTCCTACTACTCAACTTTTTCCCACTACTCAGCTCTCTCCTACTACTCAGCTCTCTCCTACTACTCAACTCTCTCCCACTACTCAACTTTCTCCCACTACTCAGCTGTCTTCCATTACTCAGCTTTCTCCCACTACTCAGCTCTCTCCCACTACTCAGCTCTCTTCCATTACTCAGCTTTCTCCCACTACTCAGCTCTCTCCTACTACTCAACTCTCTCCCACTACTCAGCTTTTTCCCACTACTCAGCTCTCTCCTACTACTCAGCTCTCTCCTACTACTCAACTTTCTCCCACTACTCAACTTTTTCCCACTACTCAGCTCTCTCCTACTACTCAGCTCTCTCCTACTACTCAACTTTCTCCCACTACTCAGCTCTCTTCCATTACTCAGCTTTCTCCCACTACTCAGCTCTCTCCTACTACTCAACTTTCTCCCACTACTCAACTTTTTCCCACTACTCAGCTCTCTCCTACTACTCAGCTTTCTCCCACTACTCAGCTCTCTCCTACTACTCAACTCTCTCCCACTACTCAGCTTTCTCCCACTACTCAACTTTTTCCCACTACTCAGCTCTCTCCTACTACTCAGCTCTCTCCTACTACTCAACTCTCTCCCACTACTCAACTTTCTCCCACTACTCAGCTCTCTTCCATTACTCAGCTTTCTCCCACTACTCAGCTCTCTCCTACTACTCAACTCTCTCCCACTACTCAACTTTCTCCCACTACTCAGCTCTCTCCCATTACTCAGCTCTCTCCCATTACTCAGCTTTCTCCTACTACTCAACTCTCTCCCACTACTCAGCTTTCTCCCACTACTCAGCTTTCTCCTACTACTCAACTCTCTCCCACTACTCAACTTTCTCCCACTACTCAGCTCTCTCCCATTACTCAGCTCTCTCCCATTACTCAGCTTTCTCCTACTACTCAACTTTCTCCCACTACTCAGCTTTCTCCCACTACTCAACTTTCTCCCACTACTCAACTTTCTCCTACTACTCAGCTTTCTCCCACTACTCAACTTTCTCCCACTACTCAACTTTCTCCCACTACTCCGCTTTGACTGGAGCAGGCGACTGGTTGATCAGTTCTCTCTCGCTCATCTTCACTGTACAACTGTTTCAGTGTGTTTTAAAATAATAATCTTCAGGCACCAGATATGGTGAACACAAATAGTATAAAACAGGAGTAGTTTGAGAAACTTTACGGTTAACTAATTCATTACAATATTGCATTATTTAAAAAATGTAAAGTCACTTTTTATGGACAGTAATACATATTTTGCAGGTTTCCTCCCTCTTCCCGCCGGGGACTCTCGTGTCTCTCAGAACAGCATTATGCTGGGTTTAACTGTTGTTGTTATTACAAGTTCTCTTTCTTTCTATTGTACATGTTTGACAGTAATGCATCAGACTCATCTGTTAAATGAAGAGTATACACTCATGCTCGTGACTCCTCTCTTTATAACCAACAAAGATGGTGTAAATAAGAGATTTGTTACGCAGTCTAGTGACTTTATCACGAGCAGAAGCTGTGGCTCACGCTGAACAGAAGTGATTGACAGCTTCAGATATTTTTCATGCTTCTGAATGGATCAATTGCCATGAATCAGCAAAGTTTTACATGACAGGAGTGAGTTACATATAGTGTTGGATGCATTACTATGTCAAACTCTTGAAAAAGAAATTTGTAATTAAATTTAGAATTTGTAATTAAAAATAGAAAAGGAAAAAAGCAAGCTAGCATAATGCTATATTGGTCTGCTAGAGACAGAGAGCCACCGCCAGCTGAGATAAACACATTACTTACATCAAATGTAACTAAGTTACACAATTAGTTACTTTTTTCATTCTCTAGAGTACTATTGTGAATTTACCTGGTGTGCTGATTCCATGAATAGTTTTTTTATTTATTGTATTGTAAGGCCGTTGATCCAATGGCGGCATCGATCACTGGGGAAGGTCTCCATTGTGTGTTTTAAATTATTTCATTATTGTGTAATTTTATACATATTATCGCACATGTTAGATCTTACGTGTCTGAGCCGTGTTTCGGAGGTGGGCTCTGGTAGTGCGCATAGCCAGAATGGACCATTTTTCAAAATGGAGAGAGACATGAGTGCTATGAGGTGTTAAATGTTTGTGTTTGTATGTAATGCTTGTTTGTATTATGATGATTGCATTTCAGAAATTAGTTTGTGAACATTAGTTATATTATTTATGTTTTGCTGTGGAATTCAGTGATGAGTGTTGGGGGAAAGGTTCCACCCCGTGACAATGGTTCATCCCACTGGTGTTTGGCGGGAAACTTATTTAAACCATAGTCTGAGAATGTTTGGGGGAGCGTTTGCACCCTGAATACGGTGCAAACGCTTGAATATGTCTGAGGTGAGACATGCAGACATTAGTGCAGATGTGCCACTAGGTGTTGTTTAGTGCCATTGCTGCTCACAGCATTTTTTGTGTGTTTTTAGCTGTATATGTAGCATGAAGTTTGTATTTTTTTTGTTTCTTTGTTCCTTTTTTTTGTACTTTATGTGGTCTACACCTTGTGAAATGCAGCTTGTACAATAAATCACCATTGGCATTGTATGAACTACTCCATTGTACTAAGACCTCTCCCAGTCCTCTCGACAACACACTACATTACAGTAATGGTTTTATAATTTTGGGGAATTTAATTTGTGTCATTGTGTGATGTCTTGTATTATGTATATGGGGGATATTCTGTAGTAATTTGGATTGCAGTTTTTATTGTTATGTTTTATTGTTAATTGCAGATGGATTATATGTCATATTTATTTTTCATTTGTGGGGGGATTTTATTGTATGTTATAATCTTTTATCTTTTGGTATGTAATGTGATTGCTTTAGATTTGTAGCAAATTCTGGGCCAGTTTTTTTTTACTGTACATTGTCCCTGTCAAAAAAAGAATAAAATAAAATAAATAAATACACACGCTCACACTCCAGAACCACAATACCAGTCCTGTTCAAACGGCCTGAAGAACTTCTTACCTGATAAAATCAGACCTGGGTCCGACCGACTTATTATTTTACTGATTATTATAGACCGATTATTTTCCACCCAACTGGACCCAAATGTAAACGGCAGTGACATCAAACAAGAAAGTGTACATTTAAAATGATCTTGTTGCCTTATTTGTAAAATTCATTTTCCAATCCTTCTTTGTCTTAGGTTACATTAGCTACGTGTTGCCAGATAATGTCGTCTCCCGTGGCCTCATGGGATAGTAAGTGTCCATCAGATGCACACTTCAGGATCTCAGGGATTTTTAATGAGCACAGAGAGTCAGGACCTCGGTGTAACGTCTCTGAAGGACGGTGCTCTTTGACAGTACAGTGTCCCCGTCACTATACTGGGGCGTCAGGACCCACAGAGACCCCAGGGAGAGCGCCCCCTGCTGGCCTCATAACACCTCTTCCAGCAGAACCTGGTGTTCCCAGGAGTCTCCCATCCAGACACGGACCAGCTCAGCCCTGCTCAGCTTCAGTGGGACCAGTCTCGGGCTACAGGGTGATATGGCTGCTCCTTCGGATGAGACGTTAAACCGAGGTCCTGACTCTCTGTGGCCATTAAAAATCCCATGGCACTTCTGGTAAAGAGTAGGGGTGTAACCCCGGTGTCGCGGCCACATTCCCTCCAATGGCCCTTGCCAATCATGACCTCCTAATAATCCCCATCCACTGAATTGGCTCTATCACTCTCTCTCCTCTCTCCACCTATAGCTGGTGTGTTGTGAGCGCACTGGCGCCGTTGTACTGTGGCTGCCATCGCATCATCCAGTGGATGCTCACACTGGTGGTGGTTGAGGAGAGACCCCGACATGATTGTAAAGCACTTTGGGTGTACAGTAGTACATATGAAAAGCGCTATATAAATGCCTCGTTCATTCATTCATACATATGGGTGCTGGCCATATCAAATATTATCAAGTATACTGGCCACAAGTACTCTAATATCATCCTGGGCTCAGCAATATTATCAAATAGGTCTCAATACAAGCTGGCCATGTTCTTAACCCTAACTCTAACCCAAGGGAAAAATGTGAAAACCTTGCATGACTGTGCTTGGGAGCAATAACATTAGCAACCGTTGTACTGGGTGGGTAATTTCCATGTTCAGTATGCTTTAATCTTGACCAATGTCAGGTGATTTCTTTTGTAAATTTACATCCTTTATTGAAACATATTCGCAACCATAGGGAACCCCGATGCCATGGTCAAACTAAAGCTTAGTTCATGTTTTACATGAACTACAGTCAATGAATATTCTTTAGAAACTCCATTAACATATTGATCTCAATGAGTAATCACAGCTTTTTCTCAGACAGGAGCCAAAATCTGTTCTAATGGAGTATGTGTGATCACAGAAACTCAATTTAAAAAAAGGAAAAGGAGTGATTCTGGTACATTATTGAAAGGTACTAAAGGATTAGTTCACTTTAAAAAAAACTTTTGCTGATAATTTACTCACCCCCATGTCATCCAAGATGTCCATGTCTTTCTTTCTTCAGTCGAAAAGAAATGAAGGTTTTTGATGAAAACATTCCTGGATTTTTCTCCATATAAGGGACTTCAATGGGTACCAAACGGTTCAAGGAAAAAAATTAGAGTTTCAGTGCAGCTTACCAGATGATAAACGACACCAGACGATGAATAAGGGTCTTATCTAGCAAAACGATCAGTCATTTAAAAAATAAATAAAAAAGTTGCAGTTTTATAAGCACAAATGCTCGCCTTGCTCTGTTCTGTGATGCGCGTTCGTGACTCACGTAATACGCAATTACGTTGAAAAGGTCACGCTTGACGTACCAAGTCAGTGTTTACTAATGTGAGGAAGGAGGACCATATACACATTCAAATGTCTTTGTGTCAGTTTATCATTTAAAATGCCCATTTTGTGTGCGTAGACTGGGTGTTTTAATATTAAAAAGGCTAAAAGAAAATTTGTCAGGACAGAAGCGTGACCTTTTCAACGTTATTGCGTATCACGTGAGTCACGAACGCGCATCACAGAACAGCAAGGCGAGCATTTGTGCTTATAAAACTTTAACTTTTTTATTCATTTTTTAAATGACCGATGGTTTTGCTAGATAAGACCCTTATTCATCGTCTGGTATCGTTTATCGTCTGGTAAGCTGCACTGAAACTCTAATTTTTTTCCTTGAACTGTTTGGTATCCAATGAAGTCCATTAAATGGAGAAAAATGTTTTCATCAAAAACCTTAATTTCTTTTTGACTGAAGCAAGAAAGACATGAACATCTTGGATGACATGGGGGTGAGTAAATTATCAGCAAAAGTTTTTTTTTTAAAGTGACCTAATCCTTTAATTTAAGCTAACATCTGAAGTACAGAAGATGAGAACTTGCGAATATGCATGTTATTTGGATGATATGCGATGTTTCATGCATCACATGATTTTATCCAGTCTAGAAATGTTTTTGTGTTCATTCATTGCTCAGTTAGCTGGCCTTCCCACATAGTGAACAATAAGAAGTGTCAACGTCACAGCATTGGTCTCAGTCCTGTATCCGCTTCATAATAATTAGGGTTTGTTTAGATTGTTCTGAAGGATTGATCGGTTGAGACCAGCACAAACATCAAGAAAGTGCTGAAACACACACGCAGCTAAACCAAAACCACACACAAAACACTTTACTATTTTACTTTTCTACTTTTCTTTTCTTCTTCTCTAGAATCTGAACCATAACCTCCTGAAACTTGGTATTGTGGTACTGTGAATATTGTTGGTACCTGTATGATCAATTGCTTGTGTATGTGCATTGGCCTGGATAAAAGTGTCTGTTAAATGATTCAATGTAAGTGTAATGTAAATTAATAACTGAGCTGAGCTTTTTAATGCCTTGCTTCTCACTTGAAGTGATATCAGGCAACTTAAATGGCTGATATGTTAAGAGCAGGCTTGTTAAAAAGGTGCACAATTTTAATCAGATGTTCTCCTTCTCTTTTTGCTTCATTTAGGCTGGCCGGAGGAGGAGGCCCACCATCAAGCCCAAACCTAAGCTATGGAACTGCTGGTGATCGGGGGCCAGGTGGTGACTTTGGCATGCAAGCAAGTGGAAACCCTTACAAAAAGGCAGTGCATGATGGACCTAGACATCCCCAGACCACTTCTATACATCAGTCTCAATTTCAAGCTTCATCAGGGGGCATGGGACCTAACCAAAGCCCTGGACAACACGCGTCCAGACGCAGCCTCCAGGTGGACTTCAGCAGCGGCGGGCGCAGAGGCCGCTCACCGTCAGTCTCTCCTGATAGAGCTAGCGCGCCCACTTCGCCATACTCCGTACCCCAGATAGCACCAATGCCCAGCAGTAAGCTCTGTCCAGTCTGCAATACTACAGAGTTGACAAATGTTGATGGCTCGCCAAACTTCAACAAGTGTACCCAGTGCCACACTACAGCGTGCAACCAGTGCGGCTTCAACCCCAATCCACACCTTATTGGGGTAAGACTTCTGAATAAATGAGATTCCTGATACATGATTGGTTTTATTCTTATTGATTATGCTTTAGTTTTGCATGTGTGTCTTCTGTGGCATCCTCCTTTATTTTGTTTTTCATTGAAATCAATGCTGGACTGGTCATATTTTAGTTCAGTTTGGTTAATTGACCTATCGGTAAGCCCCGACCCCTTAGTTACTGTTGCTATCTCGGATAAACAAACGGAGTTGCTAACTGTCTTGCAATGACAGCTGTCAGTTTGAAAATCTCGTCCCAAGATGTTTTTGATACATTTTGGACACAGAAGGACCACCTCTTGTCAAGGAGCATTCTAGTGGGACTTAAATGTGCCATGGAGGGATTTTAAATAAATATGGTAGGTAACAAGATTCATTTGGAAGCGAGGGTTTACAGATCACAATGCAAGCGGGAGAAGCCTCGTGTTGCGGTCGTCACGATCGCAGATGGATGTTTTTAAACCATTGGGCGTTTTTGACCTACACTGTACATGATGTGAGAACAGTTAGCTATTTAGGTTTGTACGTTAGCATGGACTCACTAACTTTAATTGTAACTTAATGAGAGTATGACAACCAGAAAATTAACGTTTTTGTCTTCTTGGGATTGAATCCTTAGGGAACCAGGTTAATGTGCTCACATCATTGATATTATAAATAAACCGAGCTTCAGTTGTATTGCGCAGATAATTGGTGCATTTGCGCAAATCTAATCACACTTTTGAAAGCGTTCACAGTACGGTGATTCAATACATGAATACCCATGCCCATCCTCTCAGGATACCTGGAATCAGTGACACAAGAACTCCAGGCGCATAGTTTTACCGTTTTTGTAGCAAAAACCCCATCAAACCGATGAGAGCTTTGGATCTTCCAATGTTTCTCTATGGTGCTGAAACCTAAAGATGTCCGAGTTCTGGTCCCGTGCAACTGATACTCTACTGCCATTGGGTCATCTGCGTTCAAGGGGAGGGGCTTACCGATAAGTCAATTGTCGGTCAGTAATGCAGGTGGAACCAAATGTTGTATTCTCAAGGTGTAGTGGAACAATACACTGTCAGTAGTACTTGAAAGCATACGTGTATTTTTGAATTTATATTTGTAGCTGTCTGTGCTTTTGTGAGGGAAGATACATTTTGAGTTTTGAGTAAAAGTCTGATATAACAGCAATATCAGATAACACTAAATCTTTTATTGCCTATTGTGACGTACATATCCAAGTGAAACTGCTTCTGGAATAAATGTAGGGTGGTTTTGATTTTGTCCATGGGGAATTGATTGGATGGTTGGATGGTTGTGGTTGGCTATTGGTGGATCTCATGTGAGTAACATTGATGTGGTGTGGTCAGAGTAAGGTGACAATAACACAAGCAGAGTTTGGTGTCAATATGCCAAAGCATTGCAGAGATACAGCCTCAGAGTCGTTTTGGCATCATGCCATCAAGTTTGTTGATGTGGTATACGAAAACGGTTTCGTCTATCGACAATCCCTATTTTTTTTGCCGGCATGGTCTGAAGATGATCTAACTCGAATTTGGAGAAAACCGAACAAACAGTCTTGGAGGAGTTCCGACAGGAGTTTCAGCCGACTATGGCAAAATTGTTTCTAGCCCTTACAGTTCAAATGTTATTAGCATAAACATGAGTGGACAGTTGGTGGTGCTAGAGGGATTGAGTTAAAGACTCCAAATTCGCTGTGGTGAATGTTCAGACCACCCTCTATCTGTGTACCAAATTTCATAACTTTCTTGCAAACGGTTCTATGGGCTTCCAGAGCGGTAGAAGAATAATAAGAACACTAATGATTACAATAGGTGCTTGGCCCCTTAATAAACACTGCAATATTCCATAAAAAACAAGAACTGTCCATTTTGATTTCATTGTGACTTTAATCTGTCCATGGTCAATTAAAATAATTTGAAAAACAAAAGTGATTCCAAATTCTGAATGGAGTGTGTATCTTTCTCTAAGTAATGCACTAATATGTGTTTCTTCAACAGGTCAAGGAGTGGCTCTGTTTAAACTGCCAGATGCAGCGGGCTTTGGGAATAAACATGACTACACCACGGTCCAAGAGTCAGCAGCAGATACATTCTCCCTCTCATCAACCTAAGGCTGACCCCATACCCAAGACCCAACCCCCAGCTCAGCCCACACCGCAGATACAATCCCAAACGCAGACACAGACAAAAATACAGCCTCAGACTCAAGCCATCTCTGGGATCCAGAGACAGATTGGCCCTACTGGACCTAACCAGACTGGAGTTCACAGTGGGCCACAAGCTGGTCTCCAGACACAAAAAGAGCAACCACATTCAGGTTCCCAGTCAGGGTTCAAGGATACCCAAAGGCAGGTATTGGGACCAAAAAGTCCAGAAAAAGTGTCCCCAATAGTGCGGATTCCTCATCCAGGGGCAGTGCCTTTACCTGGCTTAGCAAAGGCACAATCGCAGTCCGATCTGGGGCGTGGCTCTCCAGTACGGCATGGAGGTCAACCCGATAAGACCCGGAGTGCCGGAAGCTCCCCAGCCCATCACCCACCCTCCCACGAGCCACCTCAAGATGGTCTAACTAAGCTGTTTGGTTTTGGTGCGTCTCTCCTAAACCAGGCAAGCACCCTTATTTCTGTTGACCCTCTTCCTGGATCCTCACAGCAGCCCTCACCTGCCCGTAACCCGACTGCCCAGGGGACAAGGGTGATCTTTAGTGATGCGACCATTGGAGCTAGTGCTAAATCTACAGCAGGGCCACCTGGCACTGCCAAAACAGGCCCAGGAGGAGTTATGTTCCCCAAAGGTCCTGCAGCCCCCCTTCAGAAGCCTCTACCGCAGCAGTCACCAGTGCACCAACAGAAAGGACCGATACAACAGCAGTCGCCATCACACCATCAAACAACACCACAGCAGTTACCGCTAAAGCAGCTTCAAACTCAGCCTCCGACTCAGTCAGTTATCCAGAAGCCAGACGTCACCTGCCCACTATGCAAGACTGCGTTCAATGTCGGAACAACAGAACCACCAAACTACAGGTCGTGCACCCAGTGTCATACAGAGGTGTGCAATCTTTGTGGTTTCAATCCCACACCACATCTGGTGGAGGTAAGGAGCTACACTCATCTTGTAATGTAATGGACTGAAACTATTTCTTCTTTTCTTCACATTTCTCTCTTTCTCGGTCTTTAATCCTTCTTTGTTCATATTGAGTGCCAGCGGAATCCCTCTCAGAAAGAAAGAAGTTTTCATTTTCTACTGTGTGGTGAATTGTGATGTGTGTAGAGTAACTGTGTTCACAGGGAGAGGCCTAGACATGAGTGTTTTATCTTCTGCATGATCATTGTTCATTCAAGTACATTCCAAAGCGCTGCAGGTTTATAAGCTGATACTGATAATGCATGTGTCATATTCTAGTGTTATGATACAAGAGAGCCCAGCTATAAACAGTTTGTGTCTGTTAATCATCTGTCCATACGAGCAGTGAAATGACATGGGTGTCAGTCCTAACAGTGTGTGTGTGTGTGTGTGTGTGTGTGTGTGTGTGTGTAGTAGTGGATTTAGGCATCTGGGTGACATGGTCAACCACTCAGGGGTGGCATAGGGCAACCACACACACACCCAAAGAAATTGGGTTTGGACTGGTTTTCAATCACTCATTTACACGTCATGTCAATAGCTATGTTTCCACCAACCTATTTTTATGCACATTTTGCGATATCTTAAAAACACTTGATGGAAACGCCAAGATGTGCATAAATTCTAAAAGTGTGCATAAAAACGTATATGCGCTTAAATGAGGAGGATACATTTTTTGCTAACATAGGCTTCAACACTAGCCATCTACAAAGTCAGTATACACCGGATATACACTCAGAGCGAACTTCCAGAACGAACTTCCAGAACATAAAGAAGTTTCCCCTCCACCAAAAAAATGGAGAATGATCAGGGATGAGATACAATCTGGCATTGTAGCCTGTAAAAAGTTGCCATATGCTCCACTGACTCAATGGCTACAGTACTAGTCGCGCTATTCGTTTAGCAAGTTGAAATGTAAATGTGTGACAGATGAGATGGCACAAGGTAAACCTGTTTTTGATGCAAACATGAATAATAGATTGTCACTGAATGAACTGGAACCGTTTTCTTCTCACTGATTCCCAGAGGCTGCTCTTGGTACTTCCTAAAATGTTTACTAAATGTTTTTGAGTATTTTATGATTGTAAAAGACTGACTTGCCATTGAATAAAAAAATATATTATATAAAGTGTCCTTGTCCTATATAGAGATATATATTAGAGATTTTTAACATGAAAAACCCAGATGTCAAAAACAACCCAGCAAATAACCCAGGGTTAATGTATAAAACCCAACAAACTGGGTTGTTTTAGCTATTTTTTAGAGTATACTAATTTGTTAATCAAGGTTTTGTATAAGTTAAGAGTTAATAATAAGAATGTTAATATTGTGTTTCTGATTTGTATCTGTGTAGTTATTCATTAATGACAGAACAGTATTCTAAAGTGTTACCCAGAATACTCTAAAATAATATATTTTCTGCCTCATTTTGGGATAAGCAACATGGGATCACAGAAGGTTATTTCAAACACTCGACTGATGTTATACAGTGAGTTTGGAGCAAAAAACATTGTTTAAATCTCATAAATGATCATGTTTTGATGCTGTGCTAAGCAAACATTCTAGCTAGCCCTTATGAGCCTGTTACCAGGAGTGATTATGTGTTATGAGTTATTTGGAAAAGTAAAGATCATTGGATTGTTTAATTTTTTTTTAAAGGGCATTTGATACAAAGTCAAAGATGGTGAAGTGAAAAGTCTGAGTAAAGAAATGAGGGATCAAAACAGTGTGATCGGAAAGGCGTCAGTAAATATAATAAAGGAAAAATAATAATTAGAGCCATATCCCGAACGGAGAGGTGTGGATGTGTGCAGGGGAGACTGGAACTGAATGGGGCATTTGCACCACAAAACAATAGACCAGGGATGTAAAACTCACCCCGGATTTCCACCAACTGCGGAACGGCTGTGTGTCGGCTCCGCTGTGCGTCTGCTCCGCTGTGCGTCTGCTCCGCTGTGCGTCGGCTCCGCTGTGCGTCGGCTCCGCTGTGGGTCGGCTCCGCTGTGGGTCGGCTCCGCTGTGGGTCGGCTCCGCTGTGGGTCGGCTCCGCTGTGGGTCGGCTCCGCTGTGGGTCGGCTCCGCTGTGCGTCGGCTCCGCTGTGCGTCGGCTCCGCTGTGGGTCGGCTCCGCTGTGCGTCGGCTCCGCTGTGGGTCGGCTCCGCTGTGGGTCGGCTCCGCTGTGCGTCGGCTCCGCTGTGCGACGGCTCCGCTGTGCGTCGGCTCCGCTGTGCGTCGGCTCCGCTGTGCGTCGGCTCCGCTGTGCGTCGGCTCCGCTGTGCGTCGGCTCCGCTGTGGGTCGGCTCCGCTGTGGGTCGGCTCCGCTGTGCGTCGGCTCCGCTGTGGGTCGGCTCCGCTGTGGGTCGGCTCCGTGATCTGCCATCCTTCAATACCCACCAGGTCCGGATTTGTTGCGGAACGGCTGCGGCCATGACTGACAGCGAATTAACGCATGATCGCGCGATATAACAATCTGCCCTTTGCTGAATTGCTGCGGAGCTCTCCAGCATCCGGCAAAAATAGAAACTCTGCGTATCTGCTCCGGAGGGGTGCGGATCGCCAGCGCTAAGACAGAGTCGTTCCGCAGTCAGTGAAAATACACACATTGACTTTAATGGAAACCTATTGACTCCGCCGCCGTTCCGGAGCGGATCCGCAGCTGTTCTGCAGTTGGTGGAAATTGCCAGTTAGGCTACGTTTACACAACAACGATATGCTTTTCGTACCGAGAAGTTTTTCCTTTGAGTTTTCCGTGTACAGGCGACAACTTTATCAAAACAATCCCCATTCACATGGATCCACGAAAACAAGTAAAAACCATGTATTCTGCTGCCAGGCCATTAGATGGTGATGAAACACTAAAGACTGAACATGTAACATGCATCATCTGCAGAGATTTGTATTATTGTTGTTTAAACGGAGACCGGTTTCAAAAACTTGCTCTTTGAAACCTGTTTTCAAAACTTTGCGTTTTCAGGCACCCAAAACGTTGTCGTGTAAACAGCCCCTTAGTTCCTGGAGGGCCACAGCCCTGCAGAGTTTAGCTTCAACCCTAATTAAACACACCTGATCCAGCCCATCAAGTCCTTCATGGTTATTTGAAAACTACAGGTATGTGTGTTGGAGCAGGGTTAGGCCCTTCAAGAAATTAGTTTGACACCCCTGAGTGAATGAATGCTTTGAAGATGTGAATAAACATCAGATAGCATTTTAGAGTCTTCAGAGTCTTAGAGTTGTCATCTTCACATTTGAAAAAACAAAAAAAAACATGATCAGGCCTGTGGTTTTAGCTGCGTTGCATTTCTATAAGGCTAATTTAATATTTTTTCAAAGGGAGGGTGGGGGGGGTTGCAGGCAAATAGGTTAAACATTACTTCATAATGTTTCATCAAAATAACGCGTCTTTCTGTGAAAATGGCAGTCTTCTCTCTGGTGGTGTATGCCAGACTTCTCAATCATTTTATTCACTTAAATCCTGCCCTTTCACCATTGACTGCAAGCTTGCATTAATTTTTGAGTGCAATACGCAGATCTTAAAATCCAATCAACAGCCAATAGATGCAACCGAGTCCCTCTCTACCACTTCTATGTTTAAAAAAAACCAACTTTTTTATATTTGTTACTTTGCGTACCTTTTTCAAAATAAAGATCATCTTGTGATTCTAAGTATTGAACTTAAACTTCCCTGTTGTTTTGCAGAAGAAAGAATGGCTCTGTCTGAACTGTCAGACTCAGAGACTGATGTCTGGTGGACTTGACCCTCTTCCAGTTCTACCTTCATCTCCCAGTCGTCAACCGGGCGGTTCCCCTCGCCATCAGCAACTTCCCAGCAAGCAGCAGCAAGGGCTTCAGGCAATGTCACCAAAGCAGAAACCTCCAGTTTCTCAACAGAGTGGTTTCACTTCCCCCCTAGCTAGACCAGCAATTGATATAAAAACATCTGCACAGCCTACTACAGCTACAAAACCTCCTGTGTCTACAACTGCTGCATTCATCTGTGAAGAAGTGAGGAAGGATATTGCACCCAAACTAATTAAGGGGCCTGACCTTGACGATAGGGGCATTAAACCAACTCTGAAGAGAGGAACAACAGAGTCGCTTCAGACACCTACAAAAGAGGAAAAAAAAGAATTACAGAGTATTACCAAATACTATGAGGTAAGCCATTGGCTCATTGTAATATCTCCATCATTTTGCAAATTTTCTAAATCATTAATCTCAAGTATTTTTTGAAAATTACTAAAAATTACTTTCAAAAAGAGGCCAGAGTGAACTTGTATATCTTTTCATTGCTTGTTGCATAGTATTGTCAGATCTGTAATAAGTCATGCTCTTAACAGAATATTTTCAGATTTATAAAGAGGGCTCAGTGTACTGATTGATAGAGTATCACTCTATAGATTGAATTTATGGTGTGCACTAGCATTTGTTTGTCTAAGTGTATCTTTTGTATATGTGTTTTTTGCTCTCCCAGGAAACCACCAAGACAAACAGCAATCATGATTTATCACGGAGCCCACAGAGTTTGAGTGACACTGGCTATTCCTCTGATGGGATCTCCAGTTCACATAGTGAAATTACTGGTCTTATCCAGGAGGAAGAGCTGAAGATGAGTGAGCGAGGTCTGACTGGGCACCATACACCACCAAGTCCGTCTGAGCTGATTAAGCTGGAGAGTTCCATGCGGCCCCTTCTAGAGTCTAAATTTTCACCTGAAGGAGAAAGAGCACAGGACAAAAAGCGAGGAAAACAGCAACACGGAGACTTAAGGAGGCATCAGTCCCGCTCAATATCAATCAGTCCGGAGGAATTTGACTCAGATGAGGACCTTGAAGGCATTATGGAAGAGGAGGAAGATCCGACTGAGGGAGAGTTTAGATCAATTGCTTCTGTAGGAGAGAAAAGTGGCCATAAAAAAATAAATGTTGAACCTGAAGAGATTACTGATGAGGAGTTTATGAGGAGGCAAATTATGGAGATGAGTGCAGATGAGGATAATGTGGATGAAGAAGAAGAAATGGAAGAAGAGGATGATGATGAGGATGAAGGTTATGGCTACAAAAAGCTAAAAAAGACACAAAAGCACATTAGTGACTCAGGAAAAGAAAAGCGCCGTCTCACTTACCACTCTAGTAGCTTTGAGGAGGAGAGTACAACAACAAGTGATGTATACAAAGGATCAGCTGAAGAGGACCTCATGGCCTCGCAAGGAGGGTTGCGCAGATTCAAGACTATAGAACTGAACAACACCAGCAGTTATAGTCGAGACATGGAATTAAACAATGACAATGACCTGAGTCTCGACAGAGAACCTGAGCTGGAGATGGAAAGCCTCACTGGTTCTCCAGAAGAAAGGTCAAGAGGGGAATATTCCTCCACCCTCCCACCAACCACCTCTAGCTACTCCTCAGGGATATCCCCTACTTCCATATCCTCTATGGAAGATGACAGTGACAGTAGTCCTAGTCGCAGGCAGCGTCTGGAGGAGGCGAAGCAGCAGAGGAAGGCCAGGCATCGCTCCCATGGCCCTCTCCTACCTACCATTGAGGATTCTTCAGAAGAAGACGAATTGAGGGAAGAAGAAGAACTCCTAAGGGAGCAGGAAAAGATGAGGGAAGTGGAGCAACAGAGAATACGAAGCACTGTCCGGAAAACAAAACGTGACAAAGAAGAGCTAAGAGCACAAAGACGTAGAGAACGATCCAAGACTCCACCCAGCAATCTATCCCCCATTGAGGATGCTTCTCCAACAGAGGAGCTAAGACAGGCAGCCGAAATGGAGGAACTCCACCGGTCCTCCTGCTCAGAATACTCTCCTTCGGCTGACTCAGATGGCGAGGGCTATGAAATTTCATCAAAGCTGTACAAATCAGGCAGTGAGTACAACCTACCAACCTTTATGTCACTTTATTCTCCTACCGAAAAACCACAAACTACATCATCGACAGCTGCTGCTACAACTACTTCCTCGGGTAGTAAGCAATTAAAAAGTGCAGAAGAAGTATATGAAGAAATGATGAGGAAAGCAGAGATGTTGCAGAAACTACAAAAGCAGCAGACACCACAGCAATCTTTACAACAGTACAGCACAAACACCTATCAAGAGTCAGACATTAGAAACAGACAAGATATTGAGGATGAATATGATTATACTGATCAAGATGGTATTCACTTTCAGAATGAGGAGACGGTTGATATCTATGAAGAGATCCGCCAGACCTCAAAAAACATTTCAAAGCAGCTTGACGACCAAATGGAGATGGATGTGTCCTACTCAGAAAAGCAGTTACTAGATACAAGCTCAGCCTTTGCTAAGTTGTTGGAACAAAGCAATGCTTTACTGACTCCTGGCACAAGCCCCACTCAGCTCTCAGCGCCAGTATCATTTTCTGAAACTGGGACAGGAGGGGGGATACCTGATGTAAGAGTAACCCAGCATTTCTCAAAAGATGGGCCCAAAGACCGACTTAGAAATCAAACAGGTAAAAATGGTATTACACCAGCAGTTGCTGCCACCACTATTGCTGCTTATGGAGTGTATGCCAGGGAAATTGTCACTGTCTCTCAAACTAGTGCCAGTCAAACAGTGTCCAGCACACAACCCAATTTATATGGTCGGCAGACTACCACAACCACCGCTAGTGTTTCACATGTGTCTCAAAAAATATCTGCAATCACTCAGGCTTGCAACCAAAGAGAAAGTGCTGCAAGGAAAATGGCAATCAGCAAAGGACTCCAAATGAGGGATAATTCAACATCATCAGAAGCTATAAATGAATCTGGTCCAAGTTCAATTAGGTGTTATACTTACCATGAAAGGAGTCCTCCTGTTTCTCCCACTTCATCTCCACTTCATAGTCCAACACGATCTCTCGCTAGGAGAACAGCTGAGCTTTCAACTCAGACAGTTATCCCTTCAATGTTAGCTTCATCTGGAAATGCTTCTCATACCTATCCAGTTATGGCACAGGGCACTCAGACTTCACATGGGGTTGTTTCACCATGCCTTTTTAGACAGCAGTCCTCTCAAGATGCCCATTTTATGATTAGAACAGAAGAGCTTGAGCCCACTAGCCCACCAAAGCCAGTTACAGTTAACACAGCAACATCTCCTTTGTCCTCACCGACAAGGTTTAGCCGCCAATCAACATTTGATTCCTACTCGCCTCCTGTCAGCCCTCCTGATACTCCACCACATCAAATATCACCACAGCATGGGTTCTACAAAAACTATAGAGCTGAAAAAGTTAGTGTTGGAACTAGCATGGTCACCACTGCTAGCATGTACACACGTGGATCAATGTCAATGGAAAACATTTCCCTTTGTCGCATTTCCACAGTTCCCGGTACTTCAAGAATTGAGCTGGGACACAGGTTACAGAGTGGAAGTGTAGTAGATCTACGAACTGGCATAAAGCCAACACCAATTATAATGACTGACCAAGGAATGGATTTGACTTCCTTAGCCACAGAATCTCGAAAATTTTCTGGGTCTGTTGAAGGAAGCCCCATTCGTCAAACCACAACTATTCAGCCCTTAATAATGAACCTCAATACACAGGAGCAGCTGCATGTTGTGACACCAACTGCTACAACTATCAGTGTTACTGTAGCTGCATCTATGTTCATGTCCCAGCCTAAGCACCCTGTGCTCTATTGTGATCCTCTTGAAAACAGAGTTGATTTGGGCAAAGATATGGGAACAGTAGTTTGCCTGGCACCAAATAAGCCACCACAAATTGATCCATCTATACCAAAAATTGATGCTAAGCTGGAAGACCTGAGTATCCAGCAAGAGCAGTTACTTAAACAGCAGCAGAAGCTTCAACAGCAACAACAACTTCTTGAGCAGCAGCTTCAGCAACATCATCAACTTCAACAACAACAAGCTGCCTCTTTTGCTCAGTTGAACTTATCTAGCCAACTACCTCTAATCAAAAAGGATCTGCTTGTCACTCAGACAAGCACTGCCACAGAGGTTAATGTCATCTCACCGGCTATGACATCTGAGGTTTATAGTGTTGGAGGTTCACTTGAGTTAAGAGGAAAGCCATCAGAGACAGGAATCATGAATCTAACTAACGTCAAGCCTAATGTGATGATGGTCCAGATAGATGGCGCTGCACAAGGAGCTACTATCACACAACTTATCAAATCAGAGGAAGGCCAGGATGCGATGAATTTAACTGGGCAAATAAAATCAGAAAATCAAGTGACTTGTTGTGACATGGTTTACAACCTGCCTTTTGGTGGCAGCTGTGTAGGTGGTCCATTCTCCCAGAAACCAGTCACAGATGAGACTTCTAAGCTATCATCAAGAACACCTTCCACATTACCACAGCTCTATCAACAACTTGATTTACAGCAAGATGGGCAGACATACCAAGATTACGCAATTAAATCATACACGTTGCCTCTCCCTGGACGGCTTCAACCATCAATGTCTGAAACCAACCTTGCAGAGGCAGGGTTGTCATCATATTCAGCAAAGCTTGATCCCCCTTTTCATGGCTCTGGAGAATTATTCACAGACACAGTAAAGGATGGCTATGATGGAGGGTACCTTGGAATGGGGCTTCAATATGGCTCCTACACAGATCTTCGTCAGGGTGATGTTGCTGATCTACCAATTAGAAGGTACAGCTCCTTGACCAATATGAGCTCAGATTATGGATATTTCTCAGGTGATTTTGCAGAGTCTAATCTTGCCCAGTACAGTGCCACAACTGCCAGGGAGATAAGTCGCATGTGTGCAGCTCTTAACTCCATAGATAGATATAGTAGTAACCCTGACATATTACAGTTGGGCACCGAAAGAAGCAGTGGTCCCCCTAGTAGAATTAATCTGCACCAAAGTCCCAGATTTGGTTTCAAGTACAGCTCAGATGGAAAGCCTCTTTCCCATAGTCAAGCTCTAACTGATCTTATAAATGCAAGACAAGCCAGTCTTCGAGCTATGTATCCTTCAGCTATTAGATCGGCTGATGGGATGATCTATTCAACTATAAACACACCAATTGCATCTACAGTTCCAATTACAACCCAGCCAGCTTCTATGCTACGTCCTTTATTAAGAGGGGCATACAGACCTTACCCTACACCAAATATGACACCAGTACCCCTGGCAAGCCTAACTAGATCGCCACTAGCTCCAATGACTGGGCAGACACTTTTCCAATGTCCTACACCTAATCCTCTCCCTCTTACAACATCTATAAAAGTACCTGAGTCTACCACGATAGTTCAGGATACTCCATTGTACCTTGGCAATTCTCCAGTAAGCTTAACAGTAGCTGGAACTGTTACACAACCAATTCAGTCCTCTTCTGTACCTGCTGGTTCTGTCATATCAGCACCTATTTCAACACCAGTGGCCGTGGCAATGAGCCAACCTGAGATCCAGTTGCAACCAATGAATCTATCTCAGCCCTACCTTCAGGCCAAGCCCACTGCCCAGCCTCTATTACATCACCAACTACCACAATCTAAATCGTCTGCTCAATCTTATCCTCCAGTACAGGGTCATCCTATTCCTCCTAAAACACAGCCACCCTCATCATCTCAAGGAGGTAGACCTACTGCTACTGCTATCAGAAATATTGCTCAAACTCAGGAAAAAGAAACAGAGGAAAGACTGCATCAACAACATGAACAACTTTTGCAAATTGAGAGAGAGAGAGTGGAGCTGGAAAAATTGCGGCAGCAAAGGCTTCAGGAAGAGCTTGAGCGGGAGCGTTCAGATTTGCAGAGGCATAGAGAAAAAGAGCAGATACTTGTACAGCGAGAGATTCAGGAATTGCAGACTATAAAGCAACAAGTTTTGCAGCAGCAGCAAACTGAGAGAGAAAGCCAGTTGGTCCTGCAGAGAGAGCAACTAGCTCAACAAAAACAGCAGCTTGACCAGATACAATCTTTGCAACAACAGTTACAACAGCAGCTTGAGGAACAAAAGAGACAGAAGACTGCAACAGCTGTTGCTGCAGCCAGTTCAAATACTCAAATCCTGAGTGATCAAGCTGGCAGAATGATTCAGCCCCAGGAATTGGCCTCAGATATGTTGTATAATGATGTTCAGGTTTTCTTAAGATCACTACCAAATTCTACATCAGAGATATGCTTAAGAAATAGTGAAGATCAGCCAGCAATCTGGTCCATGCGTAAACAAAGATCTATGCCTCGACTGCAAGATGGAAATGAGGGAGAAGTGACAATGTTCCCCCAAAGACGTGTAGACTGCAGTGTGCAAACAGATGATGAAGATGGAGAGGAGAGGTATCTGGTATCAAGAAGACGACGGACTAGGCGCAGTGTGGACTGCAGTGTTCAGACAGATGATGACGAAGACAAGGCAGAGTGGGAGCAGCCAGTTAGACGTAGACGTTCCCGTTACTCAAGACATTCTGCTGAATCTGGTGTAGACCACAAATCCGAAGCATCTCAATTTACCACTTCAACTGCTAAGACAGCATCCTCCAGCATTGCAATCCAGACCATTCAAGATTGTTCTTGCCAAACAGATACTGAGCAGCTGGTTAGAGTATCCCCAAGCATACATGTCACCATCCCAGACCCCAGCAAGGTTGAAATTGTCCACTATATTTCTGGTCCTGAGAGAACACAGAAGGGTCAAAGCTTAGCTTGCCAAACTGACCCTGAGACTCAGTCTCAAAGCATAGTTATTCCACAGATAAGTATTGCTACCACTGTCAGCCCTACCAGTATCCAGTTAGTTGGTTCAGCTGATTCACTCTCCCCAGGTCAACAGAGTGCTGGGAAGTTTGGGAGGCGGAGGCCTGATCCTTTGGAGTTCGGTTACCAGCAGCATCACCTGCATAATGAGTCTCTGTCCAGCTTGATCCGGCAACAACCTAAATCTCCACAGGTGCTGTATTCCCCTGTTTCTCCTCTTTCTTCTCCACAACGCACCATAGAAACATCATTCTCTTCTAGCGAGAGGCTGAATAAAGCACATGTCACCCCACAGCAGAAGTCGTGTAGTGCCGAGCCATCACAGAGACATCAGGCCCTTCCCCGCCCGATGAAGAATATTCAGAGATCTCTGTCGGACCCTAAGCCTCTCAGTCCTACTACAGATGAAAATACCAAGGCTAGGATTTCACTTTATCAACAGCAAGCCCTTCAGAGTCAGGTATGGTTAATTTAGTATCTCTTTGATTGTAAACTTGCACTTGCTTTGTATAAGGGATGATTGTGATCTTGTGAAAAATTATACACATTAAACACAAGTGATCTTTTGTTTCTGCTGTTTACATATTATATATAAATATAAGTGGTCTTGACCATGAGGTTGCAGTGTGATATTAATTATTATGTCTGTGTCTGCAAGCCTGAGTTGCAAAAAAAATGGCATTTTTATTTCTGGTGTAATATTGTTTCAATGTAGTTTGTTGTTGTTTGTTATGGTGTTGTTTTTTAGTTTTCTGCTAACAGTACAGTATGCAGTATTCATAAAATACATTCAAAAATGTTTTCACATGCACCTTTTTTGCATTCTTGAGTGGAGTAAATTACCTTTCAATCAGTGTCTGGGACCTTTTTTGGTTGCTTGTGTCACAGACCTCCTCTTTCTTTTAAAGAGAAACTCATTATTATTACAACAGCAATACAACATATTGCCTTGCTGTGTAAATGGCCAAAAAGGCAAGATAATGTGTTTGCTCAGAATCCCATTGATTTCAATAAGAATCTTTATAAAAATGGGCAGGAATGTGTACTCTTACAGTTTTATATCACATTAAACCAGTAGTTTGAGCTATGCTTGTAGTTATGTGTAGTACTCTAATATATAACATTGTGTTGTCCTCTGTATTTCATGGTCCTGCTCTTTCACTCTTCATGGGCCCTATGTCTTTGCAGCTGGCAGCCCTGCAGCAGAGCTCCCTCCTAAGGAAGGTGAAGAGGACCTTGCCAAGCCCTCCACCAGAGGATACACAACTGCCTATGCTCACCCCTAACCTATCTCACATACTTGTGCCCTCGCTGCCATCTCTGAAAGGGAGTTCTCGTTTAGCTGCAAAGGCCAGTCTACTTAAGGACTTGACCCATGAGCTGAAGGCTGTTGAGCAGGAATCTACAAAGCTACGTAAGCAACAGGCTGAGTTGGAGGAGGAGGAAAAGGAAATTGACGCCAAACTTAGATACCTGGAGTTGGGCATTACACAGCGAAAAGAAACATTGGCGAAGGATAGAGGCAGGAGGGAGCTAACATACCTGCGCTGCATGGGTGATTCGCGAGACTATATGTCAGACTCTGAGCTCAACAATCTTCGCCTGACAGCTGTGGCCTCATCCTTTGAGAGCAACGGGCTAATGACCAGACCTAGCACGGCACCACTCAGCCAGTTTACTTGTGAGCTGAACACTGCTGCCCAGTTTCCCCCCACATCATCTTTCATGTCGTACCAGTACCCCCAAAGTCACCCAACGGCACCTACCCCACAGAGCACAGGCTTCAACCAACCTCCCTATCCGTCAGTCTCCCAAGCTCAAGCTCTCCCCCAACCCACCCCTTTGCAGACTTATCCAACCCTATCTTATCAGGTCCATGGGACATTTCCTTCCCAAGTCTTCCCACAGAGCCAGCCTCCATATCCAACAGACACTTCAGTGCCACTTCCAGCACAGCCGAGTCAACCTGGGTTTCAGCCTAGCCTACCACCTACTGGTCCACTCCCTTATCCAACCCACAGTACACCATACCCAAGCCAGGCACCCCCCTATCCGGTCAGTCAAGCAAGCAATTATCAGCCACAGTCAGACACTCTCACTTTTCACCAAAAGCCACGACAGACATCACTTGCTGATCTTGAACACAAGATGCCCACTAATTATGAGGTTATAAGTAATCCTACAGTTGTAGTAACAACCACTTCCCAAGATATCAGTTACAGCCAGTCTGGTTTGGGTTCATCCTATGGCCAATACAGCACTACTATGGCAAGCACTTATGGTCCCTACTCCTCTTCTGTTTCAAATACATATGGTGGGTCTTTAACAACCTCCGCAACCTCTGGTTATGGGCCATACACATCAATCTCATCCAGTAGTTATGGGCCGTACACAACAACTATTGCAAATACTTATGGATATACAGTAACTACAGCCAGTTCCTATGGGCAATATAATACAATTCCTACCAATACATATGGGCAGACAACACTATCTGACCATATACATTCAATGGAAAGCCCCTCTATGTACTCCAGTGAAGGGCTATATGGATCCTCCAACCTAGATCAGAATGTCCCAAGGAACTATGTCATGATCGATGACATATGTGAACTCACCAAAGAAGGCACTAGTTTAGACTCACATCGCAATGAGGGTCATGGACGATATGGGAGTGATGGACTTCACACTCGAGGGGGGAGCTCTTTTGGCAGACCAGAGGATGAACGTGATACAGATCTGTACGACCAGCATCATGGCAGGGGTAAGAGCACCTGCAACTACCAAGCACAAGGGGCAAATACGCATGGCCGGGTAGTGGGAAGCAGTAGCATGGGTGGGGGATCATCATATTACTATGATGACAGCAGTCACTCAACACCTACATGGGCAGCCCAAAAGCACTCTTCAAAGAACCTGTGCCCTTCAGCCGTCATGTCCTCCAAGAGGAGCAAACATCGTAAACAAGGCATTGAGCAGAAGATGTCCAAGTTTTCCCCAATTGAGGAAGCTCATGATGTGGAGGCAGATCTGGCCTCTTACACCATGAGCCCCTCTACAACCAGTGGTTATGGCTCAGGTTCCCATTACCATAAACGTCAGGATGACATCTATGGGCTACGGAGTACTTACAGTCAACAACGGGGCTACTATAATGATGAACGTCTCTATGGCTATGGCAGGTCCCGTTCAACTGGCTATGGCATGGACAAAATCCCTCCCTGTGAGAGGGGCTACAGAAGCAGGTCATATGAACGGGACCGTGTAGACCGGTCATACCACAGCAACTATGGCCACAGTGTGCGCCCTGCTTTGCAGTCTCAATATTCAGAAAAGGAGAGCTCCCAACTCATGACAAAGCTCATGGGTGTTGGGAGGGCCTTCGGCTATCCATCAAATTCATATGGTTCAAGTCACTCTCTACCCGATGTGCAGGACCATATTCGAGACCTGCCCCGGACCCATGTCTACAAACCAGATGATATGTATATAATTGACGATATGCATTGTGCTGTTTCTGACAGCGAAGGTAATTGGGAGCTGAATGCCAGCGTTACTGCCCACTTTAAACATCCCCCACCCACCCAGAGAAAGAGAGTGAATAGCTGAAGTAAAGAAGTGAAAATCAAGTGCATGCCCATGTTTTGTCTTCAGGCATCATGCAGCTTTCAATAAAACTGACTCTCAATGTTGTGCTCAGTTCCAAAAACTGCATGAGTTGCTGTGTGGTCTCTTTATTTTTGCCCGCTCCTGTTCTTTTCCGAGGTGTTTCATTTGTGTGTGATTTTGAATGGTTTTGACATCCATTTGAGATAATTGTTGTATATGTTGTATATTGAGTTTAAATACATTGCATGCTTTTTCTTTAAGCCTGGCTATTTTTGTTCTTCTTTTTCTTTTGCATGGTCTCAGTGTGCAATCGTCTTTCACCATCAGACATCGAGATTGACTGTGATCTGCTTTTGGTTTCCAAAGCATACCATCTCGGTCAAGAGGAGACAGACTGGTTTGAGAAGCCCCGTGATGTTCGTGGTTCCCGACACTATGGCAGCAATGGTCATTCTGGGAGGAGAGGCCATGTCAAGCACACATACCATGATTATGATGAGCCACCAGAGGATCTTTGGCCACAAGATGATTATGGTCAAACCCGCCATGTTTCCTCTAGAGAGCAACGTCATCAAAGCAGTGGAAGTTCTGGTAGGCACTCCTCACGCCACTCAGATGAGCCTCGTTCCTCTCGATCATCACGTTCATCAAAGGATCCATCCATGCGGCATGACTCCCGCTCCTTGTCATCTTCAGGGAGGAGGGGAGACTCTCGTTCTCAGGGATACCAATCCTCAGATTATTCCCGTGACACCTCAGGCCACCAACATAGCTCCCGCTCTGGAAAACAGTCCTCCCACCATCAAGGGTCCTCCAGTAGAAAGCAACAGGATCACCCCTCATCATCCCGGCAACAAGGATCTCTTGGGCCTGGACAGAAGGGACAAGGTGGACCTTCGAGTTCAAGCAGGCAAGCTGTCTCCCAGCCACTTGTTGATGGGCAGCAAGGCCAGAGAGCACAGCTTCAACAGCAGGCACAGACATCAGCTACCAGGTCAGGGTCACAGATATCTGCCACAGGCACTGCGCAACCACAGTTAGTACAAGCCCAGCAACTGCAAGCTAAACCTGGCCAGACTGGTCCAATGGCTCGACAACCCGCCTCAGTAGCACAGACCGCCCCAGCTGCAGTAAGTAAATATTTTGAGACCTACATAAAGTAATTTAATTAAATAGCATTCAGCATGTTCCTGTGATGTTTATAATCTTTAGACTTAATGAACATTATGGATGAGATTTATGAATGCTTGCAGTAATATGTCACAGAATTTTAAATATTGTTCCTGTTCTTCTTAAGTCTACTGTATGCTTAGTCAGATTGAGCCATATTAGCTTTTCAGAGTTTTAGGGTTCATTAAAGGATTAGTTAAATTACTCATCCTCAGGCCATTCAAGATGTAGGTGACTTTCTTCAGTAGTACACTATGGGCTAGATTTAATAACAGCTTGTGTCAGCGCAAACCCTCTTTAAAAAAATTCTGGATTTACTAAAGACACGCAGTGAAAAATTAGCGCTGAAAAGGAATGGACAGTTATTTTTGTGGCTGACCTTATTGCATATGTATTTTAGGAGTTTCCCTTTCAGACGCAAAATTTATGGGACAAGGTTATTTAAATGAATACTGCAAGGTGATTTACTAAGCTCGTCAATGTACTGGTGTTTGCGCCATTATTTACCACCTAAAAAAAGCACTTCTTAAAACAGACGCTACCTGGTAGATTGCGTAGGTCATTATGGCAATGATCTGACTGCGTCTGTGTTCTTTAATTTGCGTGACGTCAGTAGATCACACACAGAACTTTCCACTTCCGTCGGCACTGTTTTGGAATTGTGCTCTCACGCTAATTTGCGCTGTTTAGTAAATCTGCCCCTTAAGATGATTTTAGCAATACCTTTGGTAATTCATAAATGCTGGTCAATGGGTGCTTTCTCTTTGATAGTCAAAAAAGTAGATACAGGCAATACAAAATGAATCCCTGTGGCTCCTGCTGATTTATTCTTATGAATTGTCTATATATGCTTTTATGAAGCGAAACAATCAGTCTGTGCAAGAAGCTAAAAATTATTTAAAATATTATTACCTGTAATCCATATCCTCGATATCTCTCACATGATGTATATGCACAATAGCAAAACAGCATTGCAATGCTCCCCTTGTGACAACAGAGGCTGTCTACCTCTGATGTACTGTATGCGCAGAGGCAAAATCATGCATGAAATATATTGTTTACAATAGAGAGGTAGGACGCATGTGCAGATCAAACGCCTTCATCAGCAGTTTAACACCAGCAAGTAAAGCAGTTTAAAAAAGGCTGGACAAAAATGGCGGATGATTCTGATGTAAAACAAGAAGAAGATTTTGCCCAGCCCTACTTGTTCATACCTAAATATACCAATAAATAATTGAGAGAGCTGAAGGAAGCAGTGGCTGAACTGCAAGCCTTGTACAAGTTCTCAGTACCATGCGATGACTGTAGAGCTAGAGAGCCTCTGTTGTCATGAGTCGTGCATTGAAATGCCATTTTGCTATCATGCTTTCGCCATGCGAGAAAAAGCTTGAGCTCCAGACTCTTGTGAATGTGCACAGGAACATTTGCCTGAGGCTATGGATTACAGGTAATCATGTTTTGAATAATGTTCCATTTCTTACATAATTTTGCTTCATAAGACTTCAACATGTCAGCAGCCATGGGGATTTAGTTTGAGTTGCCTGAATCTGATTTTCTGACTCTCAAAGTGACGGCACCCGTTGACTTGCAATTTATGAATCCCCAAGGACAATTGGTTCATATTTAGTGCTCTGCTAATGAAAGAAAGTAAATTAACTGCAAATATAAATTTTGAGGGGCACTATTCTTTTAAGAGTAAAGCCATCCAAAGTAAGACTTAGATAACTGTGGCCAGATGAGATGAACCTTATTGTTTATTATCGGTTTTACCTGTACCTGGTTTATCACAGGTCTTGGAAGGCAGCACTGTATTGATAGTCCTCACATATTCTGGATAGGCCTTGTTCTTCTGGGCCTGTATTATAGAAACATCCTAACTTAGATTCCTTTCCTGTCTGTTTATCCTGTCTAATAACTTTTTCAAATCTTAGGTCAAGAGTAGTGCATTATGTGTGTCAATGCTTCTGTGCAGCCAACTAAAAACAAGACACATGCTATGTGCATAACAACGTCAAAGACCTAAAAGGCTTGCCTGAAACTTTAAGACTATTATGTTGCTGCCTTGCAAGCACCGACAATTTTCACCCCCAGGAAATGCAAACCTTATTTTTCTTCTAATGCCATTCTACTATTTACATTTGCATAGTTACATAAACTTTTGTATATGTTTCGAATGTATGCCTAACAAATGTTGTGTATTCACCATCTCTGTTCTATACTCTGCTCTGTTACAAAACTCCCCTTTCTTTAGTGCCTGCTTAAGTTATAGATTGAAAGAGTGAGTTATAGTTTTCTTTTAAACAGCACTTTTAAAAGTTCACATATATTTTAAATCATCAAGGCTAAATCATAATATTGATTTTGTTTAATTTCACATTAAATATTAGTTTATTCTTCTCTCAAAAATCAAATATAATTACACCATATCAATTGAACTGAACTTTAAATTACAATACAAGCAGTATTTGTAATATATGAAATGAATTGGTGTATTTTATGAACATGTGTCTCTTGTCTCCAATAGACTAAGCCAGAGCCGACCCCTGCCACTGCTATTGGAGCTAAAGGAGTCCCCGGCCAGCCGGCCAAAACAGCTCAACCTCCACTTACTGGGATAGGTAACTGTGCTCAACATGGCCTAGATTCACTTAAATCTCAATCAAAGGACAGCATTTTTTCATATGCATACCATGGTTGTCTTTTATTTATTTACTGTGGATTTAGTGTGTAGTAATTGTACCAAATGTTAGCAGTGCTGCTCAGTGCTTTCACTAAATACCAGGGATATTCAAGTATGATACATGTAATATATCAGTCAGAAAGAACCTATAAGTAACAATAATGTAAATATCTAGTTCATGTCTCAGGCTGATCGATCCGTTACATGCATTCACATAATTTCCTAGACGACGCAAGCTGACTGGCCTCTGCTGATTCGGCAGTCATAGAGCTTTCTTGCTCAACGTTTAAATGGAGTTTGCTGTAAGCTGGTTCCTCTGAACCCTCCTCTGCAGCTCCTCCTGTCTAGATCTGCTACAGGAGTTATGTCTGTCTATTCATGCAGCAGCAGCAGTTCTTACATCTTACATCGAGCCCGGACAAAAATAACACTGTGCCTGCCACTGATACTATCAGCCTTCGTGGGGACAAACAAATGTTACACCCAGGGTTTGAGGTTAACACCCGCAACAGGTAAAAATCAACTGTGGCGGGTAACGCTGTCAAATCACTAGCTAATTTGGTGTTACTTACAATGTTTATTTACAGACACACACATATATATATATACTGTATATATAAGATGTGACGTAGGTAATCTCCTTCATTTCTTTTTTTTTCCTTTTGGCTAGTAGAAGTTCTGAATGGCCGGCAACTTAAAAATGCAGTAGTCAAATTGGCCATTGAGTGAAAACAGTTCATTTCAAACCCTGGTTACACCAAATAAATTAGTGAAGAATGAGTGTATACTTTTGATCTGGAAATATCGGCAGGACAGCCATGTAATGACAGTATATACTTTGAAGAAAATATATACTATAATGATGTATCATCATACATGAAACTCTTGATATTTAGTAAGAGCAATAAAAAGCATGGGTGCATGAAAGGAAACGTGGCCTGAAATAAAGAGAGCAATTTGTGGAAAATTTTAATTTTTTAAATGGCAAAATTTCACGTCATGCCAATGAGAATCCCTGTGATTAGGAGTTTCTCTTTATGGACTTCTGCTGGCAGAGATGTTCCATACATGTATTTCAATTAGGTTCAAGTTTGGTGAATTACATTTTTTTTTTAGTTTGGCAGTGGCATCTTTTTGATATATACACAATGAACAAAGGCAATAATTCAAGCGGTGTCTACTCAACCACTTCTTTATAATGCCACTGTTCAAGAGATATAAAGTGCTGTACATGTGCGTACTCAACTGATCATTACTTTATCTTGGATTACTACCTAGATTTTCCACCCTTATCCATGTGAAGTGCATATATGTGTCTGTTGACGATGTTCCCCTGATTCCCTAGGCTCCAAGGCTCCTCTACGGCCCGGTGGGATCGGCAGTGCCGCCGCGGGTCAGCCGGGTCAGCCGGGTGTAGATGGAGACAGCATTATGTCTAAAATCCTGCCTGGAGGAGCTGCAGAACAGGCTGGAAAACTAGGAGAAGGTGAGCAGAGTTTCCAAGGTGGAATTAGCACTTTTAGTCCGTTACTATTAAAGGAGTAGTTCACTTCAGAATTATCATTTCCTGATAATTTACTCTCCCGCACGTCATCCAAGATGTTCATGTCTTTCTTTCTTCAGTTGGTAAGAAATTAAGGATTTTGTGGAAAACACTCCAAGGTTTCCTCCATTTAGTGTCTTCAATGGGGTCCAACGGGTCGAAGGTCCTGGTTTGTCTGGATGATACTCTTATTCCTCGGCTGGATCGTGTCGAGACTTTGAAGCTGCTCTGAAACTCACATCTGGACCTTCGACCCGTTGGACCCCATTGGAGTCACTATATGGAGGAAACCCTGGAGTGTTTTCCTCAAAATCCTTAATTTCTTTCCAACTGAAGAAAGAAAGACATGAACATCTTGGATGACGTGCGGGAGAGTAAATTATCAGGAAATTTTAATTCTGAACTGAACTACTGTTTTAATGGCCTATTTTAAGTAATGCACACGGACCAGTCAAAGAGTCTTATTAATCAATGTTTTTTCTGAAATAATTTTCATTTGCAAAAAGGCATGCAATTAATTATACAATACTTTATATAACCAATATTAATCTCTTGGTTTTCTCCTTTTATTTTCACTTTTTGTCTGTGACTGCCACAGCCATCTCTGGGTTTGGCAAGAAGTTCTCCTCCTTGTGGTGAGGAAGTACAACTAAAGGTGTGTGCACTTACTTTAGGGGGCAGATTTTAGAATAATGGTCCGTCAGTAATACGTAACTGCAGGAAGTAATGCAGGACAAATGAGAAGTACTAGATGAACACTTCAGCTACTACTAACTAATTTAGAAACAAGCTTAATTAATTTTATTAATTTAATTGATTAATTTAACTTGATTAATTTAACTAATCAGTAAGTGATATCAAATTTAGAAATGAGATAGAGTCTTATTATTAGGTTATCAATAATATTCACAGAATGTGATTAGCTTTAAATAATAACTATAAACTGTGACAAATTATAAAGAATGATCAATTACAGTGGGGTCCGAGAGATCGAATGGTTAATTGAAGATTATATTATATATATTTCTAGCTTTACAGTGATTACTTTTATTTTTTCTGTGTTATTTCAGGGTGTCTACAATGACAGAGGACATTTTTGCACTGGAAAAACCTATGAAGTTTTGCTATAATGTTTTAATTTAAAGAGAAGACAACACAAGAAAGTGAGAGGGAGAGAAGCTATCTGGTCGTTCTGGTAAGGAAAAAAAAAGATAAGTATAAGATAAAACTTCTTGCATATTATTTTAGGGCTGTGGGATCATGTTCGTTATAGTTAGAAATAGTTGGTGATATTGCAACATTTTGTTTAAAAACATTTTATAGAATAGAATTTGTTCTTTCTGACGTTTTTATGTTGTTGTTTTTTTAAGCCAACCAGGACTGGAATCACAGGACTCTACCAACTCAAGGTCCAAATTCAATGGAGACAACACTATTCGCTCTGAAAGCCTGTAAGTAGCTTTAAAATGTGTGCTTTAAAAGTTGTAGTTTAAAAATGTAGCTTTAAAAGTTGTGAAGGACATAGTCTTAATCCAGGGGTTGGGAAGGTGGGTTAGCGACAGTGGGGAGCGGTTTTATTGATCAAGAAGCGTTGGGTCGACCATCAGCTGGACAGCCTGATTCACATGTTCCCTTAATCCCATTGCATCAGATGGTAGGCAGAGAAGACACTGCAAATAAGGCCCTGATGCCCTGTGTTTGCCAGCTCAGCAGAATAGGGAGGTGTGTTCCTCTTTAAAGGCAGTTTTACTATAGGTGAATACTTGCTATTGGCTGGCAGCCCAGACAGCACCATAGTGTCGGCCCAGGGGAGTCCACAGGGAGGACCGAATACGGCACACATCTGGCACACAGGGAGTCCACGCGGCCCAGATCCGGCCCACATCTGGCACACAGGGAGTCTGGCACACAGGGAGTCCACGCGGCCCAGATCCAGCCCACATCTGGCACACAGGGAGTCCACGCGGCCCAGATCCAGCCCACATCTAGCACACAGGGAGTCCACACGGCCCAGATACAGCCCACATCTGGCACACAGGGAGTCCACGCGGCCCAGATCCAGCCCACATCTGGCACACAGGGAGTCCACACGGCCCAGATACAGCCCACATCTGGCACACAGGGAGTCCACACGGCCCAGATACGGCCCACATCTGGCACACAGGGAGTCCACACGGCCCAGATACAGCCCACATCTGGCACTCAGGGAGTCCACACGGCCCAGATGCGGCCCACATCTGGCACACAGGGAGTCCACACGGCCCAGATCCGGCCCACATCTGGCACACAGGGAGTCCACACAGCCCAGATGCGTGGCACACGGGGAGTCCACACGGCCCAGATGCGGCCCACATCTGGCACACAGGGAGTCCACACGGCCCAGATCCGGCCCACATCTGGCACACAGGGAGTCCACACGGCCCAGATGCGGCCCACATCTGGCACACAGGGAGTCCACACGGCCCAGATACGGCCCACATCTGGCACACAGGGAGTCCACACGGCCCAGATACGGCCCACATCTGGCACACAGGGAGTACACACGGCCCAGATGCGGCCCACATCTGGCACACAGGGAGTCCACACGGCCCAGATGCGGCCCACATCTGGCACACAGGGAGTCCACACGGCCCAGATACGGCACACATCTGGCACACAGGGAGTACACACGGCCCAGATGCGGCCCACATCTGGCACACAGGGAGTCCACACGGCCCAGATACGGCCCACATCTGGCACACAGGGAGTCCACACGGCCCAGATACGGCCCACATCTGGCACACAGGGAGTCCACACGGCCCAGATACGGCCCACATCTGGCACACAGGGAGTCCACACGGCCCAGATCCGGCCCACATCTGGCACACAGGGAGTCCACACGGCCCAGATACGGCCCACATCTGGCACACAGGGAGTCCACACGGCCCAGATACGGCCCACATCTGGCACTCAGGGAGTCCACACGGCCCGGGTACGGGCCGGATCTGGGCCGACACTATGTTGCTGTCTGGGAGCAAAGAATCCTGGAAATTAGAATGCAATTTAGCCAGCCAATGTTGTCTAATCAATAAAGGTATTTCAGTCAGGACCACTTTGAGAATTACATTTATTGACAGTCTTTGGATTTGGCGAGAGGCTAGGCTCTAAGGTGCTCAAGCTAACATACTAGACAGCTTAAGATACATCCTTGAGACACAAATCCCCCAAGCCTTTTAATAACCAGATGTTTCTTAGCATATGTTTACAAAAGCAGATACAATGATTACGTACATAGAGTTTCTATACAGGATCCATTGCTCTATATGAAGATGCTAGGAGGTGCAGGGGTGGAGGTGGTGTAAATGTGCGAGAGACTGCGGAGCATTTGCTGAATGAGCTTAAATACTATAGTTGATTAGAGTAACGAATCAGCTGAGCGTCAGCGGATATTGATCAGCGAATCAGCGATCAGTGCCTGAACTACACTTGAACTCCATTCCATCACTCAATGGAAGTCCACTCAGTGGATGCCTTAGGGTTAGTTGACCCAAAAATGATAATTCACTCTCAGTCTCAATACCGATGTGAGTAAGTACAGGAAACCTGTTTGAAAATAGTCATTATTTTCACATTTGACATTGAAAATGTTTGAACGTTTGTGTTCCATATTGTTTTTCTTCAGATTATTTGTGAATTCAGTATCCGAACAGCATGGCCAGAGATATCCCCATCTCTGAGCGCCTCCAGCTCTCGGCCGACAGCGTTCGGGAACTGAGGAGAGACAGACGGGAGCGATCAGCACACGGCCGATGAACGACGGCCACTCCTGCGCATGACTCTGGAGGCCGGCGTCCCACTCCAGTTACTCAGAGAAGTGTGATTCCCTGTTTCTCTCGGGAAACGCTTTCACTCCCCTCTCAGGAACCGAAGAAATCGCAACGTTTGAACACTTAGAAAAACTTCATAGGTTTTTCCTAAAAGAAGAAGAAAAAAAAGGAAAATCATGAACATGGTTACTGTAACACACATCTCTATGCTAAGTCCTTTAACTCGACATTCCAGAATGAGGAAGAAAAAAAAAAACCTGTTTGTTTGTTTTTGTCTTTTTTGGTTTTCCTTCTCTTGCTATGTGCTATAAACGTGTAACGTGGACTCGGAGTGCATGTAATCCAAGACCTTACACTGTTCACGATATCAACCGGAGATGGACGATGAGTTTACACTCGAGCAGAGAGAATACGAAGAGGACGAGACCAGCCCAACACAGACTCCGAACATCACGTAAGAGATCACAACGTCAGGTTCTGGCCGATCAGGTCTTTTTTATTCATTATCCTTTCCAAAGTGTCCAGAAATTGTCCTCAGGCAGCAGATGGGGTATTTTTACAACAACTGTACGGTATTGGCGAGTTGGAATATTGTGCATTATCTTTTTTGTTTAGTTGTTCGATTGTCGCCTTACTATGTTTGTAGATATTTTTCTATTCACAATTTCTATTTATTTATTTTTTTCGCATTGTTTGTATATGGAAAAAGTTTATTTCTATTTTTAAAATGTTAAATAATTGCATTAAGTTTCTTCATTTATTCATTGCTGTTTTAAATCCATTGTCACTTGTTTACAGCTTTTCTTTTTTTAAATATATTTTGGTTGAGTTTATTTTGATCAGTTTACAAATAGATCAAAAGCAATAGATGATGGTGGTCAGTCAGTGAAGAGCACAATTGTCCGATGTTTTTACAGTAGTGGTCAGGAGAGTCTGTAATATATCTGTATGGTTCAGGATCACTGTCTATTGAGTCATTAAAAAAGTGATGCCCAGTCTTACGATAACACATTAGGTGTCAAAGCCATGTTTCTTTTAAAAGATTTTTTATTATAAATGGTAATAATTAAGAAAAACACAAAGCTAGTGGAGAAATAAAGGAGATGTTTAGTGGAATGTTGGATCTTTTAAGCAAGTAGAGATTGCATGTTCTAAAAAAAAAAATATTGATATTGCTATATGTTCTAATGGTATGTGTGAATGATTTTGGATGTGTGTTTGTATGCATCTAAATTTGTTATCATTCATTCATTCAATCAATCAATCAAAAAAAAAAAAAAAATCTGACCAACAACCAGACACGAAACATTTGGTCAGAGGACTTTAAATTTCAGACCTTCTATGCAATGAATTTCTCATCTGAGAAAAAAAAATGGTTGTCAGAGTATTGAAACGAAATAAAACACAGAATCCAATAGTAGTTTCACAAATGTTATTAGGGGGCTGAGAGAAACTGTACTGTAAATAATCAATCTGAATGGAAATTTCGTTTCCCATATTTGTGGCATGTTTCCCATTGTAGAGACGGAACGATCAACCATAGCGATGATCATGAACGCCATCATTCCCACTGTCACGGACGCTCGTCGCCGCTATAGACTGAAAGATATATATGATGCGTAGCTGGTGCAATACTTTAATAAAGTCTAATATATGAGGAGGGCTGCCCGTTATCTGCTCTTATGAGTGATCATACAGACGGCGTTAATATCTGTGTGTTCAGAAAGGCTTGTTTATATGTATTGGGATATATTTATTTTTTCAAAAAGAAGTTTTAAATGACTATATACCAACATTTAATGAATCATATTTTATTAAGCAAATAGATATTATGTAAATGGATTAGTATGTATATGGGGCAGCACCTGAGAGAGTTATATAATGTATAATGGTCAGATATATAGAAGCACCACAGAAAACTGTATCAGCTTTCATTCTGTTTTTATTGTGCATGTGTGCGTCTGATCCTTTCACCTCAGGAAAGCATAGACTCAATGCACCAAGGGGAGATATATATGCATAGATATAAGGGCTTAATTACAATACCAAGAAAGCCATTCATTCTTACACTCTAGGTTTGATTCATTAGGGCTTTTGACTGTGATGTATGTCAGGGAAAGCAGATCACCTGCCATTTTCTGTGCTCTTTATTTACTCACTCAATCGTGCATCGTGATCCTTTTTACTGGGTTAGAAAACAGTTACTCTTGTAGGAGTACATTAGTGGCACGAAGAAAGAAACACATGCCAGGAGAATAAAACAGGTCGGCATAAAGGAAACAATCAGATAAATGTGTGTTTACCTTGAGAAGTGCATGGGCCTTAACAGCCTCGTCTCGATCCTTCGCTGCTCAACCATTCACCCTTAAACACATCAGTATATCTGTAAAACATGTAAATTGTACTATACTTCTGCACACGAAACATTCAAAGCAAGGTGTAAAATGACCTGGTGTTTTGTGTAAATTAAGTCTTTAAAAAAAGGAGCATCACGACATAAACAGAAACCAAATAAACACATAAATATTCAAATAAATCACACTGTGTATGTGACCGGCTCATGTGGACTGTTTGGAAATGTAAAAAAAAAAAAAAAATGTATTGAGACATTTTTGGTCTATGGTCTATACTTGTTGTGATTGTAAAAGACTCTTTTTTAAAAAAGAGAAACCGGCTTCCATGTAATTTGTGGATGGGGAATTTAAATCGACATGTATTTTAGAAAAAAGAAGAAAAAAACAGACAACAGTTTGAAGGTGGTCGAAAAATAAAGTGTTACTTTGACTGTTGTGAGAGCGTATC
Source organism: Semotilus atromaculatus (assembly GCA_031834385.1). Taxonomy (NCBI): domain Eukaryota; kingdom Metazoa; phylum Chordata; class Actinopteri; order Cypriniformes; family Leuciscidae; genus Semotilus; species Semotilus atromaculatus. The sequence goes on along the minus strand of JAULUF010000042.1, from coordinate 1,175,112 downwards.
CATATATCCATTGTAAACTTTGTGTTTGTTTCAGTGTATACCTGTAGTAGGCTTGATGTAACGTCATGTTGTGTGATGAAAGTAATAATGACCCTCCGATACAATCAGGAAAAAATAAAAGAGGATTTTAAAAAACACTTGCATCCACCTGTGCTTTTCACTCCTGTGACAGATATCATATCAGTGATTATTCATCTGACTGACACACAGATATCATATCAGTGATTATTCATCTGACTGACACACAGATATCATATCAGTGATTATTCATCTGACTGACACACAGATATCATATCAGTGATTATTCATCTGACTGACACACAGATATCATATCAGTGATTATTCATCTGACTGACACACAGATATCATATCAGTGATTATTCATCTGACTGACACACAGATATCATATCAGTGATTATTCATCTGACTGACACACAGATATCATATCAGTGATTATTCATCTGACAGACACACAGATATCATATCAGTGATTATTCATCTGACTGACACACAGATATCATATCAGTGATTATTCATCTGACTGACACACAGATATCATATCAGTGATTATTCATCTGACAGACACACAGATATCATATCAGTGATTATTCATCTGACTGACACACAGATATCATATCAGTGATTATTCATCTGACTGACACACAGATATCATATCAGTGATTATTCATCTGACAGACACACAGATATCATATCAGTGATTATTCATCTGACTGACACACAGATATCATATCAGTGATTATTCATCTGACAGACACACAGATATCATATCAGTGATTATTCATCTGACTGACACACAGATATCATATCAGTGATTATTCATCTGACAGACACACAGATATCATATCAGTGATTATTCATCTGACTGACACACAGATATCATATCAGCGATTATTCATCTGACTGACACACAGATATCATATCAGTGATTATTCATCTGACTAACACACAGATATCATATCAGCGATTATTCATCTGACAGACACACAGATATCATATCAGTGATTATTCATCTGACAGACACAGAGATATCATATCAGTGATTATTCATCTGACAGACACACAGATATCATATCAGTGATTATTCATCTGACAGACACACAGATATCATATCAGTGATTATTCATCTGACTAACACACAGATATCATATCAGTGATTATTCATCTGACAGACACACAGATATCATATCAGTGATTATTCATCTGACAGACACACAGATATCATATCAGTGATTATTCATCTGACAGACACACAGATATCATATCAGTGATTATTCATCTGACTAACACACAGATATCAGATCAGTGATTATTCATCTGACAGACACACAGATATCATATCAGTGATTATTCATCTGACTAACACACAGATATCAGATCAGTGATTATTCATCTGACTGACACACAGATATCATATCAGTGATTATTCATCTGACAGACACACAGATATCATATCAGTGATTATTCATCTGACAGACACACAGATATCATATCAGTGATTATTCATCTGACAGACACACAGATATCATATCAGTGATTATTCATCTGACAGACACACAGATATCATATCAGTGATTATTCATCTGACTGACACACAGATATCATATCAGTGATTATTCATCTGACTGACACACAGATATCATATCAGTGATTATTCATCTGACTAACACACAGATATCAGATCAGTGATTATTCATCTGACTGACACACAGATATCATATCAGTGATTATTCATCTGACAGACACACAGATATCATATCAGTGATTATTCATCTGACAGACACACAGATATCAGATCAGTGATTATTCATCTGACTAACACACAGATATCAGATCAGTGATTATTCATCTGACAGACACACAGATATCATATCAGTGATTATTCATCTGACAGACACACAGATATCATATCAGCGATTATTCATCTGACTGACACACAGATATCATATCAGTGATTATTCATCTGACTGACACACAGATATCATATCAGTGATTATTCATCTGACTGACACACAGATATCATATCAGTGATTATTCATCTGACTGACACACAGATATCATATCAGTGATTATTCATCTGACAGACACACAGATATCATATCAGTGATTATTCATCTGACAGACACACAGATATCAGATCAGTGATTATTCATCTGACAGACACACAGATATCATATCAGTGATTATTCATCTGACTGACACACAGATATCATATCAGTGATTATTCATCTGACAGACACACAGATATCATATCAGTGATTATTCATCTGACAGACACACAGATATCAGATCAGTGATTATTCATCTGACAGACACACAGATATCAGATCAGTGATTATTCATCTGACAGACACACAGATATCATATCAGTGATTATTCATCTGACAGACACACAGATATCATATCAGTGATTATTCATCTGACAGACACACAGATATCAGATCAGTGATTATTCATCTGACAGACACACAGATATCAGATCAGTGATTATTCATCTGACTGACACACAGATATCATATCAGTGATTATTCATCTGACTGACACACAGATATCATATCAGTGATTATTCATCTGACTAACACACAGATATCATATCAGTGATTATTCATCTGACAGACACACAGATATCATATCAGTGATTATTCATCTGACAGACACACAGATATCATATCAGTGATTATTCATCTGACTGACACACAGATATCATATCAGTGATTATTCATCTGACTAACACACAGATATCATATCAGTGATTATTCATCTGACTGACACACAGATATCAGATCAGTGATTATTCATCTGACAGACACACAGATATCAGATCAGTGATTATTCATCTGACTGACACACAGATATCATATCAGTGATTATTCATCTGACAGACACACAGATATCATATCAGTGATTATTCATCTGACTAACACACAGATATCATATCAGTGATTATTCATCTGACAGACACACAGATATCATATCAGTGATTATTCATCTGACTAACACACAGATATCATATCAGTGATTATTCATCTGACTGACACACAGATATCAGATCAGTGATTATTCATCTGACAGACACACAGATATCAGATCAGTGATTATTCATCTGACTGACACACAGATATCATATCAGTGATTATTCATCTGACAGACACACAGATATCATATCAGTGATTATTCATCTGACTGACACACAGATATCATATCAGTGATTATTCATCTGACTAACACACAGATATCATATCAGTGATTATTCATCTGACAGACACACAGATATCATATCAGTGATTATTCATCTGACAGACACACAGATATCATATCAGTGATTATTCATCTGACTGACACACAGATATCAGATCAGTGATTATTCATCTGACAGACACACAGATATCATATCAGTGATTATTCATCTGACAGACACACAGATATCATATCAGTGATTATTCATCTGACAGACACACAGATATCATATCAGTGATTATTCATCTGACTGACACACAGATATCATATCAGTGATTATTCATCTGACAGACACACAGATATCATATCAGTGATTATTCATCTGACAGACACAGAGATATCATATCAGTGATTATTCATCTGACTGACACACAGATATCATATCAGTGATTATTCATCTGACAGACACACAGATATCATATCAGTGATTATTCATCTGACAGACACACAGATATCATATCAGTGATTATTCATCTGACAGACACACAGATATCATATCAGTGATTATTCATCTGACAGACACACAGATATCATATCAGTGATTATTCATCTGACTGACACACAGATATCATATCAGTGATTATTCATCTGACTAACACACAGATATCATATCAGTGATTATTCATCTGACTAACACACAGATATCATATCAGTGATTATTCATCTGACTGACACACAGATATCATATCAGTGATTATTCATCTGACTAACACACAGATATCATATCAGTGATTATTCATCTGACTAACACACAGATATCATATCAGTGATTATTCATCTGACTAACACACAGATATCATATCAGTGATTATTCATCTGACTAACACACAGATATCATATCAGTGATTATTCATCTGACAGACACACAGATATCATATCAGTGATTATTCATCTGACTAACACACAGATATCATATCAGTGATTATTCATCTGACAGACACACAGATATCATATCAGTGATTATTCATCTGACTAACACACAGATATCATATCAGTGATTATTCATCTGACTGACACACAGATATCATATCAGTGATTATTCATCTGACTAACACAGATATCATATCAGTGATTATTCATCTGACTAACACACAGATATCATATCAGTGATTATTCATCTGACAGACACACAGATATCATATCAGTGATTATTCATCTGACAGACACACAGATATCATATCAGTGATTATTCATCTGACTGACACACAGATATCATATCAGTGATTATTCATCTGACAGACACACAGATATCATATCAGTGATTATTCATCTGACAGACACACAGATATCATATCAGTGATTATTCATCTGACAGACACACAGATATCATATCAGTGATTATTCATCTGACTAACACACAGATTATGGCAAGCCGTTTTAACTTTTATTCATTTTCAGGATATGAATCCTTGATATCAACAATTCAATTGTTGATATCAAGAATTACATTTTTTGATATCAACAATTCAATTTTCACTAGTTAAAATTATAATTATTGATATCAACAATTTCATTCTTGATATCAACAATTGCATTCTTGATATCACAAATGTAATTCTTGATATCAACTATTGCATTCTTGATATCAACAATTGCATTCTTGATATCAAAAATGTAATTCTTGATATCAAAAATGTAATTCTTGATATCAAAAATGTAATTCTTGATATCAACAATTGTATTTTCACTAGTGAAATGTCACCATAGGCTGCCATTCAAAATCAATTGTTGATATCAAGAATTACATTTTTGATATCAAGAATTACATTTTTGATATCAAGAATTACATTTTTGATATCAAGAATTACATTTTTGATATCAAGAATTTAATTTTTGATATCAAGAATTACATTTTTGATATCAAGAATTCAATTGTTGATATCAAGAATTACATTGTTGATATCAAGAATTCAATTGTTGATATCAAGAATTCAATTGTTGATATCAAGAATTACATTGTTACTAGTAAAAATGCGAATTCCTGATATCAACAGTTGAATTGCTACTAGTAAAAATGTTTATTCTTGATATCTGAAAATGTATTTCTGATATCAATATTATTTCAGATATCTAAAATGGCTTTCTTACTAGTAACAATCACATTCATGATATCATAAATTAACATTGTCACTAGTGAAAATGTAATTATTGATATCAAAAATGAACATTGTTACTAGTAGCAATTCAATTGTTGATATCAAGAATAGACATTTCAACCAGTGACAATTCAATTCTTGATATCAAAAATAAAGGTTTTTACTAGTAAGAATTGTATTTCTGATAAGTGAAATTGGAATTTCAACTAGTAAGAATTAAATTCTTGATATCAACAATTGATTTTGAATGGCAGCCTATGGTGACATTTCACTAGTGAAAATACAATTACAGATATCAAGAATTATAGTTTTTACTAGTTGCAATTCAATTGTTGATATCAAGAATGATCATTTTAACTAGTGAAAATGTAAATGTTGATATCTAGAATTAGCATTGTTACTAGTGAATTTGTAATTCCTGATATCAAAAATTGCCATTGTTACTAGTATAAATATTATTCCTGATATCAATAATTATAATTTTAACTAGTGAAAATTGAATTGTTGATATCAAGGATTCATATCCTGAAAATGAATAAAAGTTAAAACGGCTTGCCATACACAGATATCATATCAGTGATTATTCATCTGACAGACACACAGATATCATATCAGTGATTATTCATCTGACAGACACACAGATATCATATCAGTGATTATTCATCTGACAGACACACAGATATCATATCAGTGATTATTCATCTGACTAACACACAGATATCAGATCAGTGATTATTCATCTGACAGACACACAGATATCATATCAGTGATTATTCATCTGACTAACACACAGATATCAGATCAGTGATTATTCATCTGACTGACACACAGATATCATATCAGTGATTATTCATCTGACAGACACACAGATATCATATCAGTGATTATTCATCTGACAGACACACAGATATCATATCAGTGATTATTCATCTGACTAACACACAGATATCAGATCAGTGATTATTCATCTGACTGACACACAGATATCATATCAGTGATTATTCATCTGACTAACACACAGATATCATATCAGTGATTATTCATCTGACAGACACACAGATATCAGATCAGTGATTATTCATCTGACTGACACACAGATATCATATCAGTGATTATTCATCTGACAGACACACAGATATCATATCAGTGATTATTCATCTGACAGACACACAGATATCAGATCAGTGATTATTCATCTGACAGACACACAGATATCATATCAGTGATTATTCATCTGACAGACACACAGATATCATATCAGTGATTATTCATCTGACAGACACACAGATATCAGATCAGTGATTATTCATCTGACTGACACACAGATATCATATCAGGGATTATTCATCTGACAGACACACAGATATCATATCAGTGATTATTCATCTGACAGACACACAGATATCATATCAGTGATTATTCATCTGACAGACACACAGATATCAGATCAGTGATTATTCATCTGACAGACACACAGATATCATATCAGTGATTATTCATCTGACAGACACACAGATATCATATCAGTGATTATTCATCTGACAGACACACAGATATCATATCAGTGATTATTCATCTGACAGACACACAGATATCATATCAGTGATTATTCATCTGACTAACACACAGATATCAGATCAGTGATTATTCATCTGACAGACACACAGATATCATATCAGTGATTATTCATCTGACAGACACAGAGATATCATATCAGTGATTATTCATCTGACTAACACACAGATATCAGATCAGTGATTATTCATCTGACTGACACACAGATATCATATCAGTGATTATTCATCTGACAGACACACAGATATCATATCAGTGATTATTCATCTGACAGACACACAGATATCATATCAGTGATTATTCATCTGACAGACACACAGATATCATATCAGTGATTATTCATCTGACAGACACACAGATATCATATCAGTGATTATTCATCTGACAGACACACAGATATCATATCAGTGATTATTCATCTGACAGACACACAGATATCATATCAGCGATTATTCATCTGACTGACACACAGATATCATATCAGTGATTATTCATCTGACTGACACACAGATATCAGATCAGTGATTATTCATCTGACAGACACACAGATATCATATCAGTGATTATTCATCTGACTGACACACAGATATCATATCAGTGATTATTCATCTGACTGACACACAGATATCATATCAGTGATTATTCATCTGACAGACACACAGATATCATATCAGTGATTATTCATCTGACTGACACACAGATATCATATCAGTGATTATTCATCTGACAAAGACACACAGATATCATATCAGTGATTATTCATCTGACTGACACACAGATATCATATCAGTGATTATTCATCTGACTGACACACAGATATCATATCAGTGATTATTCATCTGACTGACACACAGATATCATATCAGTGATTATTCATCTGACTGACACACAGATATCATATCAGTGATTATTCATCTGACAGACACACAGATATCATATCAGTGATTATTCATCTGACTAACACACAGATATCATATCAGTGATTATTCATCTGACTGACACACAGATATCATATCAGTGATTATTCATCTGACTGACACACAGATATCATATCAGTGATTATTCATCTGACAGACACACAGATATCATATCAGTGATTATTCATCTGACTGACACACAGATATCATATCAGTGATTATTCATCTGACTGACACACAGATATCATATCAGTGATTATTCATCTGACTGACACACAGATATCATATCAGTGATTATTCATCTGACAAAGACACACAGATATCATATCAGTGATTATTCATCTGACTGACACACAGATATCATATCAGTGATTATTCATCTGACTGACACACAGATATCATATCAGTGATTATTCATCTGACAAAGACACACAGATATCATATCAGTGATTATTCATCTGACAAAGACACACAGATATCATATCAGTGATTATTCATCTGACAGACACACAGATATCATATCAGTGATTATTAATCTGACTAACACACAGATATCATATCAGTGATTATTCATCTGACAAAGACACAGATATCAGTGATTATTTCATCTGACTAACAAGTGCCAGAACAAATATGAGACTCTGATAGAAGAAAAAAACATTTTCTTTACTCATTCACTCATAGTCGAGATACTTACAAATGCAAATTTGGTCAAATTTCGATTTAAATATATCGGGAAATGAATAAAATAACCAAATCATTCAAACAAATCAGTTAATTTTATTTAATTGGGTCAAAATGTGGTCCAATTTAATACACATAGGACAAACCAAAAATATTCATAATTTAAAGTCCCCCTGTGGTGTAAATCCAGCTTTTAATGTTGTTTATGTGGTGTTATTAATACGCTTTAACACACACATGTGTAAGTTCATAAGTCGACAGCATTGCTGAGTATTTCCTCCTTAAAACTGCAGTGAACCAAAGACAGTCTCAAAAACACGGTGTGAAATCGCTGGTGTTTCTGACGTCACAAACGACCTTGTAACCAATCAGATCAACGTGTGATCGTCAACCAGTGGATCTCTGAGTGAGGGAGTGAGTGGAGGCGGGGCTCATCTGCATATTCATAGAACCGCGCATACTAATGAGGCAAGGGTGTCAAGTTACATTCAAGATATTTTAAGGCATGAAGATATTTTTTTCAAGAAAAAAACTTTTAATTATGTAATTTTGGTGATCAAAGATGAGTTTTAAGGGATATAATTATTGACTACAGGGGGACTTTAAGACATTTCAACTTAAATTACAATAAACTAACTTTATAAATTGAGATGAATCTGCTCATATTAATTTGAATAGTTAAAGTAATATATATATATATATATATATATATATATATATATGTGTGTGTGTGTGTGTGTGTGTGTGTGTGTGTATGTGTGTGTGTGTGGTCATAACTTATTGATAATGTAAATTTTACAGTGTAACTGGGCCTGAAGACATTGTAGTACTTGTTATTACCCTAAAGTGAAAACTCAAGGGAAGTTTTATATAATTTTAAAATTCTAAAAACACCACAGATAAAAGAGGTTTCTTATTAATATGAAACGAAGCAAGTATGATCATGAAATTAATAATGTATGCCAAATGATATAAACAGAAAAGTCCTGATATAAATAACCCCCACGTCATCGCATCTAACCAATCAGAGACGCGTCCCGCTGCATGGAGCTCCGCTCCCTCAGCTCCATCTGACCAATGAGAGACGCGTCCCGCTGCGTGGAGCCCCGCCCCCTCAGCGCTCCATGTTAAACCGCAGGATTCTCCTTTCTCAGCGACTCACTTCACACTGCGCTGTCATCATGGGCTCAAAGGTACTGACAAATCACTCAAATATCATGTACAACAACATCATTAAATGTGTGTTTCACTCTTTACACCGCAACAGAACACACACACACTGCTCATTCTCAACCGCTGAACAACAGCTCAGTGTTATTCGAGCAACTTCCGCGTCACGTGGTGGGAGCAGACGATCAGTTTAAACACACACATGTTCTGTGGTTCATACATTGAGATTGTGTGTGTGTGTGTGTGTGTGTGTGTGTGTGTGTGAGGTGCTCCGGGAGCCGGTAGAGATCGCTCAGCTGTACCGGGATCAGTGTCGGTTCCCCTCCTTGTGCCGTGCTGACGTGGGTCCCGTGGTGACGTCACGATACGGAGGACAGTACTGCAACATCTACACAGGTTTAAACTCACAACTATTAAACTCACCTTCATCACAATTATTGAAACACAATTAAATGACCATCATCATTAACCCCTTAAAGTCTACTTCTATTCTATCACAGTTTCTAAGGCCTCTAAATTCTCCACATGATCAAAACTGATGAGAAGACTGTAGTACTTCATGTTTTCTGTGGTTTGACTGAGAGTTTAGACTTTCAGCAAGTTAAAGGCTTTTTAGTATAATTGTTAAAAACAAAAATGAAACATTTACTGATTTCTATAAAGTAAACGTAATGATCATTTTTAGGTGAACACTTACAGGACTAAAGTGACTTATGTTTACTTGATTATCCATGCATCATTTTTGATTTAAGGAAAAAATCATGAGTATTAAATATGATCATCAGGCTTTAAGGAAGGTTTATTAGTTCATCTCTCATTCATCATTGTATTGTATTGCATTGCAATATGTGTTTTAAATCTAGAGCTCTGATCATAAAACTAAGCATTTAAATATCATCTTACTAAGACATTGGCAGATGCAGATGTAAGTATCAGTTATACTGTTAATCTGTTATAAAGCATAAATATCAGTGAACTGATCCATGCATTATTCTTAAAGTTTTTTAATGTTAATCAAAAAGACTGAATAACTTTTGTTGGTAAATTGCTGGTAAATTTCCCAATTCTGTATACAACTATTTAGTTTTATTTGTATAGCACTTTTCACAATGCATATCATTTTGAATTCAACTGTACAGACATTAAAGCAACACTAAGGACGATTTTTTACCTTAACCCTTAAACAGGCAAGAGTGGAAAATGCTAAGCAAAAAATAATTTCATTTAATTTTTTATATCATCTGGACTTAAATAAAACATATCCAAAAGAATTTTTAAAAAATTTGATATATTTTGGATTTTATGAATTGTATCTCCTGAGATACGTTGCCTGATTAGGGTATAAAAAAGGACCATGTCATTAATCTGTTAACTGTTACTGCCACTGTATGTTTAAAACAATTATATCCCATACTTCACCTGATCTAATATTGACAAATTATATATCATTCGAAAGCTTACGAACTCAAGATTCAGCCTGTGGAACCCGTTTTGAAATTGGACATTGTGTTACCATAGAAACGGTACTCTAAATTATTTTAATGGGCTCCACCCCTTTTGGGCATCGTCATGTTTCATAATTTATGATCAAAACCTTTTCTAATCTTGACAAAACACATATTGTCAAAAAGGTCTAAGTCTCAAGGTTCCATATTTTGTGACAGAAGTGATATTTGGAAAGAAATTTATTAATTTGTTATGGCAGAATGCACACAATTAAATTCAATGGAATGTAAGTCACCCGGTGGCTATTTTTGGTATTATGCCTAAACAAAATCTCATGGGAACTTCAATTTTTGTGATATCAACTTCAAATTTGGAACACAACTTGGTTAGATATATGGCTTTGATTCTATAGTAATTTTATAGTAAAAAATATTTTGTAAAATACATATTTTATAAAAAAGAATAAATATTAAGTACAGTATATTTGATTTAATGTAAGTTTTAAACTTCCTTAACTTTTTCATACTTTAATTTTTTTAAGTGCTTTCACTTCAGCAATAATCTGCTGACTGTTTTCTTTAAAACAAGACCAAAATTAGGTCTATATTCCAAAGCATTCTTGAATTACAATCATTTAAGTTTGAATAGTTCATTTTAAATAGAGCTAGTTTAATCCTTTTTTATACCCTAAACAGGCAACGAGCATACATTCAAAACGTGCTAAATAACAACATGAACAACATATTACTTAATTTTCTCCTTCAGCACCTTAAGAAAATGTTCACAATTAATGTTAGCAGTATTTTTATTTTATTTTTTCATTAGAAAAGTTTAATATATATTTACTTATCTCAATATCTGAATGTTCTGCACCACTGGCAGCCATGTTGTATTTAGGTCAGGCTGACTAAATGATCACAAAAAATTTGATGCAAATCATGTGACCATCATACTCAAGACAGACCAAGCTGTCATAAGTGATAAAAGATCTGATGAAAAAATCTTTCTTATGCCCCCAAAAAATACAATAAAAACTATGTATCTCGTGAGACACGTTGCCTGTTTTAGGGCTAAAATAATGTTTCCAAACTCGTTTCAGTGGTTGATGAAGTGGTAACAGGGTGAAGGCTCTTCTGCCTCCGCTTTTGGTCCTGTATCTGCTGTAACCACACTGTGTAAGATTGACAGATCGGGTCGCGTTTCTGTAGTTCTAATGAGACATAAGAAAACTACAAATTTGACTGCTTTACGTCAAGCGTTACAATAGTCATTATTTTGTTTTTCTGACTTCGCAATACATCATACTTTCATGAAATCGTGCATCATACTCTACCTTGTCTGTGGACATCGTTCACTCCACAGCCGGTGCTGATAAACCGCGAGGTGTGTGCGACAGTAGGCTACGCTAGGCTAAAGTATTTACCACAGCGGGAATGGACAATTCCGCTTCCAACCAGTAGGGCGACCGCAGAGGAAAAGTTCCATGGTGTTGCTTTAATAATGTTAATGTTTATAATCCCTTACAGCCAGACGATAGGATGGTTTATGAGTTTCATATTTACTAAAGCCACTCACGGCTGTTGTGAATAACGTGATGTTTCCAGAGTGGACTCAGCGGGACCTGGAGAGGAACGAGAGTGTGAAGTTTTGTCGTCAGTACATCGTGTTTCATGATGACACGTCAGTGGTTTACTCCGGACCCTCGGGAAACTGCACTGAGATCAAGGGAGAGTATGTTCCTCACACTGATGTTCATCTCCTCAGACTCCTTCAGCATCACCGCTTATTCTCTGTAGTTCAGAACACACTGATCAATATGACCGAACTCAGAGTTATGAACTCAGTGTGTATTTCCCTGGTTTTGTCCGTCTTTCTGTTAGACTCACACATGAATTATGTTGAATATCTGTCAGCTGTTAAATTTAACTACACAATTAGATAATACCAGTTTAGCTCCACCAGTGACCAAGCAATGCTTCATGTTGTTCAGTCTGTGTGTAAAAAGAGCATTAGTTATTACAGAAAAAACACTTCAGCAGAACATGATCAGCTCAAAGTGTCCGAATCACTTTTGGTTTTACTAGTCACTGAATGAAGAATATTTGGGTATAATATCTGACAGTTTACTTTATTTTGCTCTCCTCATTTACAGAAATGAACTATAGTGTCCTGCACACACTATAAAAACTAGTAAAAAAAAAAAGATATCTGATACATTTTTGGTTTGACTGTATATCAGCAAGGAAAGATATTTAAATGGATAGTTCTCCCACATAATTTCATTTGGTGATCGGTGATCAGTGTGTGTGTGTGTGTGTGTGTGTGTGTGTGTGTGTGTGTGTGTGTGTGTGTGTGTGTGTGTGTTCAGGCTGCTCAGTGTGGACTCCCCGTCCGGAGACATGAAGGCTGTGCTGAGAGAGAGCAGCATTAAAGGAGAAGACAAGCAGTTTCTGGAGGTCAGCTTATCATCCATTCATTTACGATACGACTACAGCTAATGCTAATGCTAATGCTGCTGCGTGATAATGGTTAAACTGGTAACGGGGTTCTCACGGGCATTAAAACGTCTGAAATAAGAGTATCCTGATTATAAGGCCATTAAAAAGTATTAAAGGGGCGGCTGATTATGATTTCACTTCTCTAACTGTAGTGAGTGTGTAATGTTGCTGTTTGATCATAAACAACATCTGCAAAGTTACACACTCAAAGTTCAGAGCAAAGGGAGATATTTGCTTTTACAGAAATAGTTTTTTAAGGACTACAACAAACGGCTGGTAGGAACTACAATGAGCTTTTTCCCGGGTTAGTGACATCACAAGTCCTAAAATGTACATAAGCCCCGCCCCCGGGACACGATAGATTATCATGACAGAATATGCTAATCAAGGACTAGAAGATAATTACACATCAGCTTCCTTAATTCATCAACATAAAAGGCTAAACGTTTTTGAAATGTTCAGTGCATGTCTGTGTGAGGTAATCAGAGCAAACTCACACACACACACACACACACACACACCACCCACTGTTTCCGGGAGCAGCGGCTCATTTGCATTTAAAGGGACACACATAAACGGTGCGTTTTTGCTCAGCCTCAAAAAGGGACAATTTTAACATGTTATATAAAATTATCTGTGGGTATTTTGAGCTAAACCTTCACACACACACTCTGGGGACATCAGGGACTTATTTTACATCTTGTGAAAGGGGCATTATACCAACCCTTTAAATATATATTTTCTGCTAGGCATTTCATTTTAAAATAAGAGGTGCATGCCAAGTCGCATGCTTGTGCACTATTCTATGCTGTTTCGCAGTATGAATAGTACAGTGAAGAAAATAAGTATTTGAACACCCTGCTATTTTGCAAGTTCTCCCACTTAGAAATCATGGAGGGGTCTGAAATTGTCATCGTAGGTGCATGTCCACTGTGAGAGACATAATCTAAAAAAAAAAAATCCAGAAATCACAATGTATAATTTTTTTATTATTTATTTGTAAGATACAGCTGCAAATAAGTATTTGAACACCTGAGAAAATCAATGTTAATATTTGGTACAGTAGCCTTTGTTTGCAATTACAGAGGTCAAACATTTCTTGTAGTTTTTCACCAGGTTTGCACACACTGCAGGAGGGATTTTGGCCCACTCCTCCACACAGATCTTCTCTAGATCAGTCAGGTTTCTGGGCTGTCGCTGAGAAACACGGAGTTTGAGCTCCCTCCAAAGATTCTCTATTGGGTTTAGGTCTGGAGACTGGCTAGGCCACGCCAGAACCTTGATATGCTTCTTACAGAGCCACTCCTTGGTTATCCTGGCTGTGTGCTTCGGGTCATTGTCATGTTGGAAGACCCAGCCTCGACCCATCTTCAATGCTCTAACTGAGGGAAGGAGGTTGTTCCCCAAAACCTCGCAATACATGGCCCCGGTCATCCTCTCCTTAATACAGTGCAGTCGCCCTGTACCATGTGCAGAAAAACACCCCCAAGGCATGATGCTACCACCCCCATGCTTCACAGTAGGGATGGTGTTCTTGGGATGGTTCTCATCATTCTTCTTCCTCCAAACACGGTTAGTGGAATTGTGACCAAAAAGTTCTATTTTGGTCTCATCTGACCACATGACTTTCTCCCATGACTCCTCTGGATCATCCAAACGGTCATTGGCAAACTTAAGACGGGCCTTGACATGTGCTGGTTTAAGCAGGGGATCCTTCCGTGCCATGCATGATTTCAAACCATGACGTCTTAGTGTATTACCAACAGTAACCTTGGAAACGGTGGTCCCAGCTCTTTTCAGGTCATTGACCAGCTCCTCCCGTGTAGTTCTGGGCTGATTTCTCACCTTTCTTAGGATCATTGAGACCCCACGAGGTGAGATCTTGCATGGAGCCCCAGTCCGAGGGAGATTGACAGTCATGTTTAGCTTCTTCCATTTTCTAATGATTGCTCCAACAGTGGACCTTTTTTCACCAAGCTGCTTGGCAATTTCCCCGTAGCCCTTTCCAGCCTTGTGGAGGTGTGCAATTTTGTCTCTAGTGTCTTTGGACAGCTCTTTGGTCTTGGCCATGTTAAGCCTGGTTCACACGGGACGATTTTAAAATTGTCGGCCGATTTTCCAAACCTGAGAGACCCCACACACGGCGATAAAAAATCACGGGTCTAACAGCTTTGGTCGTACAGTGTGTGGTGCGCAGCCACACGGCAAAATCAACACATCACACACGAGCCGATTTGACTCCCGAGCATTCCCAGGTCAGATGGAAAATCTCGCAAAATCCCTCGAGATCAAACGTGATTTCAGAGTAAACAATCATGGCGGACGAAGAGGATGCAGTGGCGATAGTTTGTAGTTTGTTTTTAACCGACGTCCACCGGATTTTCAGGTGTATGAGGCGCTGGACTGGACAAAAGCGGAGTGCGCGAGCGAGCGACAGCGCTTGAGAGAGACCGAGGGTGTCTGCACGCGAGCGACAGCTCGGTCTCTCTCGCGCAGTTCGCTTCGCTTTTGTCCAGTCCGGCGCCTCATACTGGTGCGCCATGCCGCCGGCTGTTTTGATTTTGTTTCCCGGTCTGCGCCTCGTCACCTCGCTTTCTGATTGGCTACACGCCACAGTCCACAGGCTGCGTGCTCGTCTGTCCCACGGAGACACCACACACGAGGAGAAATCGGGCCAAAAAAATCCAACATGTTGGATATCCCCGATTTGAGATCGGAGCGGTCCCGACGTCCTTCCGAGCAGACGAGAGCAGTCTTAACACACCACACACGGCAGGAATATCTGATCAGATTATTTTATGATAATCGGAGCATCCTTAAGATTGTCGGAAGGGGTGAATCGGGGCTAAAATCGGCCTAATTATCCTGCCGTGTGAACCAGGCTTTAGTAGTTGGATTCTTACTGATTGTATGGGGTGGACAGGGGTCTTTATGCAGCTAACGACCTCAAACAGGTGCATCTAATTTAGGATAATAAATGGAGTGGAGGTGGACATTTTAAAGGCAGACTAACAGGTCTTTGAGGGTCAGAATTCTAGCTGATAGACAGGTGTTCAAATACTTATTTGCAGCTGTATCTTACAAATAAATAGTTAAATCATACGTTGTGATTTCTGGATTTTTTTTTTTAGATTATTTCTCTCACAGTGGACATGCACCTACGATGACAATTTCAGACCCCTCCATGATTTAAATACTTTGAAGTATTTATTTTACTTATTTTCTATGTACTTATTTTCTTCACTGTATATGTTGTATTTGGGTGAAATGTTCACATGTTCCCCCAAATGGCCAGACTGATAAAGAAAATGTGGTAATATGTCCATGACTGGCTCCCACGCATGAAAACTGGCCGTATATTGTACATGTCTTCCCAGGACATCTTCCTCATCCTCTTCCTCTTAACCCAAGGCTCTATCCCTCTTCAGCACTGATGTCACCTTTATCTCTTTGGGAATAAAGAGCAGACCAGCGCTTGATGGATGAATGTCAGTAAAGCACAGTTCCACTTGTTTAATGTGTTTTCTGGCAGCAGATCAACCCCGTAACTCAGTGTCAGTCACATCGCAGTGTGTCAGTCGATCTCTCTCTCTCTCTCTCTCTCTCTCTCTGTGTCGGAGTGCATGCTGGGAGTTAGTGAGTGTGAGCGTGAGCGTGGGTGGTGACTCGTGCTTGTTTTTTTTCTTTTTTTTTTTTTTCTTTTTTTTTCTATCTTTTTTCTTTTTTTGTGTATGGTTTAGAAGTTTTTTAGTTTTGTAGGGGGGTGTTTTTTTGGTGTGTGAGGAACATGGCGGTTCCAGGTGCACAGGGGTTGAGTTCACTCACGCGTCGTCACGGGGTAAAAGTGGCGTCTACCGTGGGTGTGGAGAGCTGTTGTTTGGCTGTGGGGGAAATAGTGGGGCATGACAATATAATGTCTGCCTCGAGAATGAATAGTGCTATTGTTATTTTTTTCAGTACAGTAGAACAGGCAAATGAGGTAGTTCAGAGGGGAATTATTCTCGACGGTGTTCTCACTCCCGTCTTGCCCCTTTCTTTGCCGTCTAAAAGAGTCATACTCTCGAATGTTCCGCCATTCGTAAGTGATGTTGTTTTGACGCAGGCTCTATCTCGCTACGGAAAATTAGTCTCCTCGATTAAAAAAATTCCAATTGGCCGCGTTTCTCCTTTACTGAAGCATGTTGTGTCCTTCAGACGCTCAGTTTACATGGTTGTAAACAACGACGCTGATCTAGATCTTGCGTTGAATTTTCGAGTGGATGATTTTGATTATGTGGTTTACATCACCACTGATAAAATCAAATGCTTCGGCTGTGGTAAAGTCAGTCACTTGGTTCGAACTTGCCCTAGCAAACAAGAAGACGACAATCGTTTGGCTGACACTGAAGGTGTAGCTAACGTCACTGTGCAGCCGCCCGGTGAGGCCGGTGAGGCCGGTGAAGCCTCAGCCGAGGCGGAATCAGCGGTGGCGCGGGCGAGTGAACCTGATGGAGATCAACGCGCTGGGACATCGAAGGATGATGTTGTTTCAGTGGAGGAGGAAACCGAAATTGAAAGACTTGTTGTAAACGAGGAAGACAGAGGTGAGTCAAGCGATAAAACCGAATCAGACATTGTTATGCGGGATGTTCGGGAGGTTGACGGTAGGCCTAATGCATTTGTTTCAGAACAAACAGTTTTTAAAGTGCCTTTAAAAAGGAAGAAGTCAGATACAGCTCATAGACAACAAAAGAAATTAGATCTGGAAGATGTTTCTGATCAGGTTGATTCAGAGAGTGACAGTGAATTATCTGACTCAAGTGTTACTTTGTCACAAAGTGAGTTTTCCTGCCGTAATTATGATGTAGATGACATTAAACTGTTCCTTAAATCTACGAAGAATAAGAGGGGGGTGTTCGTCAATGAGTATTTTCCAGATGTAGCACAGTTTGTAGAAAAAACAAAGAATTTTATGACTGAAAGCTGTTTTTCAAACAGAGAGGTGTACCGTTTAAAGAAAATATTGCGAAACCTCAACATGAATTTAAATGATGGCAGTGAAAAAGCTTGAATCTATGATTATGAATCATAGTTTGATCTTATTCTTATTTTTAAGCATGATTGAAGTGTGTATTGCATCATTGAATGTGAATGGTGCAAGAAACTGTAAAAAAAGAGCTGATTTGTTTGAAGTTATCAAACTGGAAAAAATAGATGTTATTTTTATTCAAGAGACGCACAGTGATGTTAAAAATGCTGCTGATTGGATGCAGGAGTGGGATGGTATTTCTGTTCTCAGTCACAATACCACACTTAGTGGTGGTGTGGGTATTTTATTTACTAAGAGTTTTAGTCCAGTCTCTTATCAAGTTGATGAGATTGTGAAAGGAAGACTTTTAAAAATAAGAGCTATTTTTGAAAAATATGTCTTGGTTTTTGTTTGTGTTTATGCGCCAACATCATCAATAGAAAGATTGGGGTTTTTAGATGCACTTAGTTCCACGCTACAAAGATGCAGTGCTGAAGAATATTTATTTTTAGGAGGAGATTTTAATTGTACTGAGAAAAATATTGACAGAAATCACATTGAGCCCCATATGCCTTCACGTGAACGTCTCACAAAGATGGTAAATGTGAATGATCTATGTGATATTTGGAGGCATTTTCATGATGGTCAGAAACAGTACACATGGGCTCATGCTCGTGATAATGTTTTATCTCTTGCAAGATTAGATCGTTTTTATTGTTTCAAACATCAGCTGGGTATTTTTAAAAGTTGTGCCATTACTCCGGTCAGTTTTTCTGACCATCATATGGTATTGGGGCTTTTCTTTTTAAATCAAATTAAACCCCACAGTGCATATTGGCACTTCAATACTAATCTATTGTGTAGTAAGGATTTTAAGGATGTATTTAAAGTATTTTGGGAAGAGTTTAAAAAGACGAAATTTTCTTTTCAAGACATACAGCAATGGTGGGATTTTGGAAAGGTCCAAATAAAACAATTTTGCCAACAGTACACTCGTAATGTCACCAAAGAGTTAAATAGCTCTATGAAGGTCTTGGAGACCGAAATAATTAAATTACAGAGTTTAGCTGATGCAACAAATAATCAAAGTTATACAGAGACGATCTCAAATAAGAAAACTCAGTTAGCTGACCTTCTGGGGGTGAAAACACAAGGAGCTCTGGTTCGTTCTCGTTTTTTAAGTATCGAACAGATGGATGTACCATCGAAATATTTTTTTAGCCTTGAAAAGAAAAATGGGCAAAAACGTTTTTTGCATGCTTTGCGCTCTGAGGCAGGAGTGATTTTAACTAGCCTAGTCATGCAGAAATACGAGCAAGAGCTTGTGGGTTTTATGAAAATTTGTATAAGAATGAGCTGGGAACAGGATGGGATTCTGAAAGTGTTTTCTTTAAAGGATTGACCCAAGTGTCAGACGGTGCCAATGCAGAACTCTCAGGAGCATTAAGCCTGGGGGAGGTGCA
>JAULUF010000042.1:1130000-1150000 GCA_031834385.1 Semotilus atromaculatus | reverse complement strand
ACAATGTAATATAAACACGAGCATACACACACACACACACACACGCACTCCTCTGCTCTCTCTCTGTCCACACACACACTCCTCTGCTCTCTCTCTGTCCACACACACACACACACACACACACACACACACACTCCTCTGCTCTCTCTCTGTCCACACACACACACACATACACACACACACTCCTCTGCTCTCTCTCTGTCCACACACACACACACATACACACACTTACATACACACACTCCTCTGCTCTCTCTCTGTCCACACACACACTCCTCTGCTCTCTCTCTGTCCACACACACACTCCTCTGCTCTCTCTCTGTCCACACACACACACACACACACACACACACACACACACACACACACACTCCTCTGCTCTCTCTCTGTCCACACACACACACACACACACACACACACACTCCTCTGCTCTCTCTCTGTCCACACACACACACACATACACACACACACACACACACACTCCTCTGCTCTCTCTCTGTCCACACACACACACACACACACACGCTCCTCTGCTCTCTCTCTGTCCACACTCACACACACATACACACACATACACACACTCCTCTGCTCTCTCTCTGTCCACACACACACACACTCCTCTCCTCTCTCTCTGTCCACACACACACTCCTCTGCTCTCTCTCTGTCCATGTTTGTCTACGTCTTGCTCTCTCTATCTCTAGATCATGATCACTTAATCTGTATTTCTCTCTCTCTCTCTCTCTCTCTCTCTCTCTCTCTCTCTCTCTCTCCCTCCCTCCCTCTCTCTCTCTCTCTCTCTCTCTCTCTCTCTCTCTCCCCCCCTCTCTCTGTAGATCTGGCACAAGAACAGAAAGCTGAAGTGTCTTAATCTGACGACTCTCAACAAACACGGCAAAGTGTATGAAGATGGTAAGAGGAGAACAACACACACTTTCCTCTCCACTGTTTCACAAAAGGGTTTTCCACACTGTGTACGATGTGTCCACCTGGTGGCCAAAGAATGAACAGGACCTGCCAAACTGCTGTGAACCTGAAGTCATTTGATCCCTTAAAACTCATCTTTGATCTCCAAAATTACATAATCAAATGTGTATTCCTCCATGCCTTAAAATACGTCAGAAACACCAGCGATTTCACACCGTGTTTTTGAGACTGTCTTTGGTTCACTGCAGTTTTAAGCAGGAAATACTCAGTAACAGGGGCGTGGTACCGGGGGGAAAAAGGGGACAGAGTACCCAGGGCCCGAGGCAGCGGGGGGGGCCCTTTAGAAGTCGACGAGCCCAAGTTAAAAGTCCGTCGGAGAAGTCCGTCCGAAATTCCGTCTCCTCGCGCAGTAAGTCCATCCGTCCCTCCCGCTGGAGAAGTCGCGCAGTTCATAGTCCGCCGCCACCCCCCCCCCCCACCCCCCCCCCCCTTTGGACTTAGCGGAGGGGGGCCCAGCAAGATGGTTTGTACCCAGGGCCCCAAATTTGGTACTACACCCCTGCTCAGTAATGCTGTCGACTTATGAACTTACACATGGTTTGTCTTAAAGCGTATTAAAAACACCACATAGACACATAAACAACATTAAACGCTGTATTTTCACCACAGGGGGGCATTAAATTAAACCAGTTTGAGTGAATGATTCAACAACTCATAAAGTCTTCACTTCTTTCATTACTGGATGATTCAGTGTTTCTGAATGAATCTCTTGAGTGAATAATAATGTGAATAATGGTATAGTGAATAATGATTCACATATTTTAAGTCTCTTGTCTCCACCTACTGGTGTAACGATGTAATCAATACAATCTTTATTTGAAGCCTCAAGTTTCTTTCTAAAGCTGATTTGCTCTATTTTGATCGCTACTGTAGACATCAGTGTTTATATCTGAACAATAATCGTTTCTCCCAGCACTTCTGTGATAATCTGAGTGATTGTAAGACAGAAATAATGACACTGTGTAAAGACTCTCTGGATCAGAACACAGATTGATTGATTGAATTGATTGATTGATTGATTGAAAACTTTATTATCCCCTTAGGGAAATTTTGTTGCTTGAGTTTCACATGCTCACATACAGCACCGACCATACACATCACATAATACAAAAAAACACAAAAAAAAACCCACAAGTAACAATAAGTTTCAGAGAATCATCACTGAGACCCGCTCAGTACACTTCTGCATTACATTTATTCAGCTATTTAACTGCCTGTGGCAGGAAGGAATTTTTGTTGCTTTACTGAGGCATCTGTTATGATAAATTTGTTCCAAATCTTTCAAGGGGATACCAATTAGTTTGCTCGCTGTGCTTAAAACTTTCCTAATTGAACTCTTTTGTTTCACTGTGGCATTTCCGAACCAACAGTTGATACAAAATGTAAAAACGCTTTCAATAAAAGAATTATAAAAAAGTCTGAGGATTGAGACGCTTATATTAAATGACAACATCTTCCTAAGGAAGTAAAGTCTTTGCTGTCCTTTTTTGTTCACAGCCTCTGTCCATTTATCCACCTCAGTTTATGATCAAAGATGACCCCAAGATATTTGTATTGGCTCTCCTTTGATAGTGGTTACATTCACTGAAAACTCCTTCCTAAAATCAATGCACATCTCCTTTGTTTTTAAAATATTTAACTTAAGATTAGATATGTCACACCAAGAGATAAATTCATTTAGATCTGAATATTCCTGTGATCGAAGGGTTAATAGACAGCAGAATCAGATCCCTGGTGTTTAATCCAGATCGCCGTCTTTTACCGGTTAATCATGCGGCTCTACAACACACGATTACACTGATAACAGTAGCATATGGAGTGTGTGATATTATGAATTTTCAGAATCATGAATTTTTAAATAGCCTTTATTTGCTTTTGTTAGTTGTTCATTGTAAAATAACATTTCCCGACCAGCCCACAGTAGCAGACGCTGGTGATGTGCTCTCTGTTCCCAGATCAGTTCGGCTGTATGGTCTGGTCTCACTCAGAGACTCACCTCCTGTATGTCGCTGAGAAGAAACGACCCAAGACAGAGTCCTACTTCCAGGTTTACACAAAACACACGCTCTCTAATGATTCTGAGTGTTCCTCGTCTGATCCCATGATCCCTTGCACCGCAGGGTCCTGAGACGGGCGTGCTCACCGACGAGGACGACACCGGCAAGACGGACAAGATCGAGGAAACCGTCCTGGTAAACGTTTGCCGTCATGTAGTGTTTATTTTTATTTGATAAGGACGAAGCATGTTAAAGGATTAGTTCACTTTTAAAAAAAACTTTTGCTGATAATTTACTCCCCCCTCGTCATCCAAGATGTCCATGTGTTTCTTTCTTCAGTCGAAAAGAAATGAAGGTTTTTGATGAAAACATTCCAGGATTTTTCTCCATATAATGGACTTCAACAGGACCCAAACGGTTCAAGGTCCAAATGACAGTTTCAGTGCAGCTTCAAAGGGCTTTAAACGACACCAGACGATGAATAAGGGTCTTATCTAATAATAATAATAATAATAATATGTTTATTTTCTATAGCGCCTTTCAAGAACCCAAGGTCGCTTCACAATGTAATACAAGTAACAAACAAATAGCAAACAAACAACAAGCGAACAAATACAAAG
Organism: Semotilus atromaculatus; assembly: GCA_031834385.1. Taxonomy (NCBI): domain Eukaryota; kingdom Metazoa; phylum Chordata; class Actinopteri; order Cypriniformes; family Leuciscidae; genus Semotilus; species Semotilus atromaculatus. Next base: position 1,146,398 of record JAULUF010000042.1, on the reverse strand, counting down.
GCCTTCTGCTTACGAGAGACAAAACAGATGGAAACAAGCATACACTGGTTTGCATGAAAAGAAAGAGATATTGCATTATTTATCAAAATATGCTATTATGACAAAGTATGTAGCAGATAGAGTTGGAAAAGTGTAGAACAGAGAAAACAGTGATGAGGATAATGATTTATTGGGCAAGCTTGAAGAAATGAGTTTTCAGATGTTTTTTGAAGGACCGGATGTTGTCATTCAGCTTATTCCAGAGCGTAGGGCCAGCAACATTAAAAGCCCTACCGCCCACCGGGGAGAGCCTGACCCGGGGAACCACGTTAAAAAGCAATTACGTTAAAAAGGGTCACGCTTCTGTCCTGACGAAAATTCTCTTTTAGCCTTTTTAATATTAAAACACCCAGGATACGCACACGAAATGGGCATTTAAACGATAAACTGACACAAAGACATTTGAATATGTGTATATGGTCCTCCTTCCTCACATTCGTAAACACTGACTCGGTACTTCAAGCGGGACCTTTTCAATGTAATTTAATTACTGAAGATTAGTAATTTACAATTACTGAATTACTTTCTTTTTCGACTGAAGAAAGAAAGACATGGACATCTTGGATGACATGGGGGTGAGTAAATTATCAGCAAAAGTTTTTTTAAAAGTGAACTAATCCTTTAATGAACATTAGTATAAAATACAAAGCATGATTATAGCGATGTTGCTAATGTACATCCACTGTCCTTAGGCAGATACACACAAGAATAAACACTCAGCTATACACACAACACAACACTACAAAGAGACAATACCCCACACACATTATTAACATCTCTAAGTAAAATGTTTAACTGATTCGTCATAAGCCACTTCTTCAGATGAACTTTAACAGTGTGATAAGTAGAACGTTGTCTTATTGACTGGGGTAAAATATTCCAATATTTGCTCTATTTCAGATAATACTTTCTGTCCAAAAGATGTTTCTCCTATATGCACTTCACAATCTGATCTAATGACAGGCCTGGCACCAATACCACTGTTTTATAAACTCATTTAACAGAGGCCCATGCCAGACCTTATATATAAAACAGGCATTTTTGACATTTTTACAATTTTCAAAACTCAATAAATAGTTTTTTTTTTTTTTTAAATGTTACAGTCCTGAAATTAGAGTTTTTTTTTTATCGCCTTCTTATACAGTGATTCGATTAAGTTTAGGGTTGTGTCACCTGTGAATGACCAACTATTAAAGCAATACTGAATATGTGAAAAAACATTTTTTTAATGTAAATACAACCTGGCAGCACCGACTGTCAAAAATGTCCTAATATACGTAAAATTCTTTAAATAAAATTTTACAGACAGCTTTTTTTTGTGACTTTTAAAAGTTCGAGATTTATCCAAAGTGACCCCTAGGTACGTTAACTCTTTAACAATTTCAAGCTCCTCTCCTCTCAGGAATACCTCTGAATCTGTCATCTCTACTGAAGGGTCAGGATCCCTTGTCTTCAATATCCATATATGCTAATAATGATTACATTATTCAACACTACTACACTCACCTAAAGGATTATTAGGAACACCATACTAATACTGTGTTTGACCCCCTTTCACCTTCAGAACTGCCTTAATTCTACGTGGCATTGATTCAACAAGGTGCTGAAAGCATTCTTTAGAAATGTTGGCCCATATTGATAGGATAGCATCTTGCAGTTGATGGAGATTTGTGGGATGCACATCCAGGGCACGAAGCTCCCGTTCCACCACATCCCAAAGATGCTCTATTGGGTTGAGATCTGGTGACTGTGGGGGCCATTTTAGTACAGTGAACTCATTGTCATGTTCGAGAAACCAATTTGAAATTCGAGCTTTGTGACATGGTGCATTATCCTGCTGGAAGTAGCCATCAGAGGATGGGTACATGGTGGCCATAAAGTGATGGACATGGTCAGAAACAATGCTCAGGTAGGCCGTGGCATTTAAACGATGCCCAATTGGCACTAAGGGGCCTAAAGTGTGCCAAGAAAACATTCCCCACACCATTACACCACCACCACCAGCCTGCACAGTGGTAACAAGGCATGATGGATCCATGTTCTCATTCTGTTTACGCCAAATTCTGACTCTACCATCTGAATGTCTCAACAGAAATCAAAAACTCATCAGACCAGGCAACATTTTTCCAGTCTTCAACTGTCCAATTTTGGTGAGCTCTTGCAAATTGTAGCCTCTTTTTCCTATTTGTAGTGGAGATGAGTGGTACCCGGTGGGGTCTTCTGCTGTTGTAGCCCATCCGCCTCAAGGTTGTGCGTGTTGTGGCTTCACAAATGCTCTGCTGCATACCTCGGTTGTAACGAGTGGTTATTTCAGTCAAAGTTGCTCTTCTATCAGCTTGAATCAGTCGGCCCATTCTCCTCTGACCTCTAGCATCAACAAGGCATTTTCGCCCACAGGACTGCCGCATACTGGATGTTTTTCCCTTTTCACATCATTCTTTGTAAACCCTAGAAATGGTTGTGAGTGAAAATCCCAGTAACTGAGCAGATTGTGAAATACTCAGACTGGCCCGTCTGGCACCAACAACCATACCACGCTCAAAATTGCTTAAATCACCTTTCTTTCCCATTCTGACATTCAGTTTGGAGTTCAGGAGATTGTCTTGACCAGGACCACACCCCTAAATGCATTGAAGCAACTGCCATGTGATTGGTTGATTAGATAATTGCATTAATGAGAAATTGAACAGGTGTTCCTAATAATCCTTTAGGTGAGTGTAACTGTTTTGCAAACATCATACACAGTTTTTGTTTGTGTTCAATAATAAACCTGTCCTGGTAAGCCAATCCTGAATATTGGTCATAGCAGAATTCAAAGTAATCAAGGCTTTTTCAAAATTCTTAGCATTTGTAAAAATGACTACATCATCTGAACATTTACACCTTTACATACTCCAGGAAGATCATTCATATAAAGTGAAAATAAAACTGGTCCCAAAATAGAGCCTTGTGGAACCCCCTGGGGGACAGCAAGGTAAGAAGATTTGATCTGCGTTGTGTTGATGTGTGTGTGTGTGTGTGTGTGTGTGTGTGTGGCAGGGGCATCAGTTTGAGTATTATGAAGACTGGGGTGAGGCGCTGGTCAGTAAGAGCAGCCCAGTGCTCTGTGTGCTGGACATCGAAGGCAGCAACATCACGGTTCTGGAGGGAATCCCCGGCAGCATCTCTCCAGGACAGGTACACTACAGTGTTTAACATGTGCTCAGATTGAGATTGTGCTTATTTTAACGCATTATTAATTGATTTGATTTGGCAATAAGTTTAAACATCTGATATTGCTTCTGCTTCAAGGCTGAAAGAGTTAAAATCATAGTCACTTTGGCCACAAACAGTGGTTTACAGTGTTTTTTTCAGGATTCTTTGATGAATAGAAAGATCAAAAGAACAGTATTTATTTGAAATAGAATATTTTGTAACATTATAAATGTCTTTACTGTGACTTTTGATCAATTTAATTATTCCTTGATGAATAAAAGTATTAATTTATTTTATTCCCCCCTCCAAAAAACAACTTTTGATAAAAAAATCAAATCCTGTAATAAAAATGTAAATAACTGTTTTCAACACTGATAATATTCAGATCATCATATTAGAGTGATTTCTGAAGCAGAAGAGACTTCTTTTAAAAACAGTAAAAAATCTTCCAAAACTTTAGACTGGTAATTGTGATGCACGTAGAGAATAGAACACAGGATACATTAATAAACTTCACCCATAGGGGGCACTAGTGCTGCAGCTCACTAAAAACATGATCATGAGGGGAAATTCAGCATTTACTAGAACATTATTCTGTTTGCTTCAATCTGCAAAACTCTCCCAGCCCATTCTTCTAGTTATAGTTCTACTGTAGGCTGTGGGTAACTGGGCTGTGGGTAACTGGGCTGTGAGTAACTGGGCTGTGGGTAACTGGGCTGTGAGTAACTGGGCTGTGAGTAACTGGGCTGTGAGTAACTGGGCTGTGGGTAACTGGGCTGTGAGTAACTGGGCTGTGATTAACTGGGCTGTGAGTAACTGGGCTGTGAGTAACTGGGCTGTGGGTAACTGGGCTGTGAGTAACTTGGCTTCGGGTAACTGGGCTGTGGTTAACTGGGCTGTGAGTAACTGGGCTGTGAGTAACTGGGCTCTGGGTAACTGGGCTGTGGGTAACTGGGCTGTGGGTAACTGGGCTGTGGGTAACTGGGCTGTGAGTAACTTGGCTTCGGGTAACTGGGCTGTGGTTAACTGGGCTGTGAGTAACTGGGCTGTGGGTAACTGGGCTGTGGTTAACTGGGCTGTGAGTAACTGGGCTGTGAGTAACTGGGCTCTGGGTAACTGGGCTGTGAGTAACTGGGCTGTGGGTAACTGGGCTGTGGGTAACTGGGCTGTGGGTAACTGGGCTGTGAGTAACTGGGCTGTGAGTAACTTGGCTTCGGGTAACTGGGCTGTGGTTAACTGGGCTGTGAGTAACTGGGCTGTGGGTAACTGGGCTCTGGGTAACTGGGCTGTGGGTAACTGGGCTGTGAGTAACTGGGCTGTGAGTAACTGGGCTGTGGGTAACTGGGCTGTGAGTAACTTGGCTTCGGGTAACTGGGCTGTGGTTAACTGAGCTGTGAGTAACTGGGCTGTGGGTAACTGGGCTGTGGGTAACTGGGCTGTGGGTAACTGGGCTGTGAGTAACTGGGCTGTGGTTAACTGGGCTGTGAGTAACTGGGCTCTGGGTAACTGCGCTGTGAGTAACTGGGCTGTGAGTAACTGGGCTGTGGGTAACTGGGCTGTGAGTAACTGGGCTGTGGGTAACTGGGCTGTGGGTAACTGGGCTGTGAGTAACTGGGCTTTGGGTAACTGGGCTGTGGGTAACTGCGCTGTGAGTAACTTGGCTGTGAGTAACTGGGCTTCGGATAACTGGGCTGTGAGTAACTGGGCTGTGAGTAACTGGGCTGTGGGTAACTGGGCTGTGGGTAACTGGGCTGTGGGTAACTGGGCTGTGAGTAACTGGGCTCTGGGTAACTGCGCTGAGAGTAACTGGGCTGTGAGTAACTGGGCTGTGGGTAACTGGGCTGTGGGTAACTGGGCTGTGAGTAACTGGGCTGTGAGTAACTGGGCTGTGGGTAACTGGGCTGTGAGTAACTGGGCTGTGGGTAACTGCGCTGTGAGTAACTGGGCTGTGGGTAACTGGGCTGTGAGTAACTGGGCTGTGGGTAAATGGGCTGTGGGTAACTGGGCTCTGGGTAACTGCGCTGTGAGTAACTGGGCTGTGAGTAACTGGGCTGTGGGTAACTGGGCTGTGGGTAACTGGGCTGTGGGTAACTGGGCTGTGGGTAACTGGGCTGTGAGTAACTGGGCTGTGGGTAACTGGGCTGTGAGTAACTGGGCTGTGGGTAACTGGGCTGTGGGTAACTGGGCTGTGGGTAACTGCGCTGTGAGTAACTGGGCTGTGGGTAACTGGGCTGTGGGTAACTGGGCTGTGGGTAACTGGGCTGTGAGTAACTGGGCTGTGAGTAACTGGGCTGTGGGTAACTGGGCTGTGAGTAACTGGGCTGTGGGTAACTGGGCTGTGAGTAACTTGGCTTCGGGTAACTGGGCTGTGGGTAACTGGGCTGTGGGTAACTGGGCTGTGAGTAACTGGGCTGTGAGTAACTTGGCTTCGGGTAACTTAGCTTCGGTAACTGGGCTGTGGGTAACTGGGCTGTGAGTAACTGGGCTGTGAGTAACTTGGCTTCGGGTAACTGGGCTGTGGGTAACTGGGCTGTGGGTAACTGGGCTGTGAGTAACTTGGCTTCGGGTAACTGGGCTGTGGGTAACTGGGCTGTGAGTAACTGGGCTGTGGGTAACTGGGCTGTGAGTAACTTGGCTTCGGGTAACTGGGCTGTGGGTAACTGGGCTGTGAGTAACTGAGCTGTGGGTAACTGGGCTGTGGGTAACTGGGCTGTGAGTAACTTGGCTTCGGGTAACTGGGCTGTGGGTAACTGGGCTGTGGGTAACTGGGCTGTGGGTAACTTGGCTGTGAGTAACTGAGCTGTGGGTAACTGGGCTGTGGGTAACTGGGCTGTGAGTAACTGAGCTGTGGGTAACTGGGCTGTGAGTAACTGGGCTGTGGGTAACTGGGCTGTGAGTAACTGGGCTGTGGGTAACTGGGCTGTGAGTAACTGGGCTGTGAGTAACTGGGCTGTGAGTAACTGGGCTGTGGGTAACTGGGCTGTGGGTAACTGGGCTGTGAGTAACTGGGCTGTGAGTAACTGGGCTGTGGGTAACTGGGCTGTGGGTAACTGGGCTGTGAGTAACTGGGCTGTGAGTAACTGGGCTCTGGGTAACTGGGCTGTGAGTAACTGGGCTGTGAGTAACTGGGCTGTGAGTAACTGGGCTGTGAGTAACTGGGCTTTGGCCCGCAGGCGCTCTGGGCCCCCGGGGACACTGGGCTGCTGTTCGTGGGCTGGTGGCACGAGCCGTTCAGACTGGGGCTGAAGTACAGCGCCAACAGAAGGTGAGGATGATGATGATGAGGAATATCTGTGAAGAAGATGAACTTTCATTTGCATGTTGTTTAAATGCTCTGTCATTTCTGCAGGTCGTCTCTGTTTTATGTGGATCTGGCTAGTGGCAAATGTGGTAAAGCTCTCATCTTTAACCATTCTGTACAGACAATATGTTGTTTGTGTTGTGTGTGTGTGACAGAGAGTGAGTGTGTGTGTGTGACAGAGAGTGTGTGAGTGAGTGTGAAACAGTGTTTGTGTGTGAGACAGAGTGTGTGTGTGTGAGAGAGTTAGAGAGTGAGTGTTTTTGTGTGTGTGTGTTCGAGAGTTAGAGAGTGAGTGTGTGTGTGTGTGTGTGTGTGTGTGTGAAAGAGTCAGTGTGTGTGTGTGTGTGTGTGTGTAAATTTCCTCATAATTATGAAATGTTTGATGATCATAATCTTGTATCTGTGTTCTCAGACCAGTTGTCGTGTGACTCCAGCTCCGTCTGCTCTCCTCGGCTCAGTCCCGATCACTGTCGCATCGCTTATCTGGAGTCTGGCGTCTTCGGCCCTCACCAGCAGTGCAGCCGACTGTGTGTGGTGTGTGTGTGTGTGGTGTGTGTGTGTGTGTGTGTCCAATTCTTAAAGTAAATGAAAGCTGACTGTAAAGAGTTATCATTAATGTGATCAGTTGTGATGTGTTTGCAGTATGACTGGTACACCAGCAGGTATGTGTGTGTGTGTGTGTGTGTGTGTGTGTGTGTGTGTGTGTAAACTAACCCTGACTGTAAAGTGTTGCAGTAATGTGATCAGTTGTGGTGTGTTTGCAGTATGACTGGTACACCCAGAAGACGAGTGTTGTGGTCGATGTGCAGACGAGAGCCAGAGAGGGTAAGGGCATGTTTGCATACAATTTATTTATTTATATATTTATAGATGATTTTCGATCTGCGTCATCAATGTTTGCGAAGGCCATTTTGTTGACATAGAAACCACAGCAACTGTCAGTCTGTCAATTGACAAGCGAGGCAGCGTCGTAGTATACATGGTATTGTCGCTGTATTTGTTTTTTAAACAGCGCGATGGTGTGTTGTGTAATACACGGCTGTTCTAACAACAGCGATAAGAACCCCGGGGTTAGTTTTTATGCGATACCGACTGTCAGAAAATGTGAAGGGAAGGAGACAGAGTTGAGCCAGCGCAGGAGAGGCTAGCGTTAGCTAGGATAAATAGTCTAAACTTTCAGCCAACTCTCCACATAAAAATCTGTTCCCATTATTTTACCAGAGCTAACGTTACGGCCGTTTCACACATACTCCGTGTGCGGTGTGTGTACGGTACAGGAGCAGCACGCGCTATAACGTTAGTGCTTATATGCTGCTCTTGCAGTGCGTAACTGATCCGCGGCTGTACCACAAACACATACTCGCTATTTTATCAACGCAGGCCAATAATTCCATGCATTACTTCTATATATTGAGTTGCTCAAGCAAGTGGTCAAATATTTAACCATGCACTTATATCAAAATCACAAACAATTTAAATTAAAACTTAAAATTGACAAAAACAGTCTCATTCCTTTTCTGTTACAACAAATCTAGCATGTCACAAATAACTTGTTTTTCCACCTCCACGAATGAGACGAGTGTCGTTCATTATGTCGCCTTGTTGAGGTAAATTGTAGTTTGTATCATAGATACGGATACTACAAACGGATACGTCAACAATATGGCCGCGGTTAGCTACTTCCGGTGTTTGCGAATAAGCCCTATTGGTTGGTTGTTAAAGAAATGAAGTAAAAAAAAGAACGTTCAGAAATGTGATATTCAGATGATGTCCACTTCCAGTAGGATCACGCGTGGGTTGCATTGTATTGTAAACACGCCCCTAGTTTGGCTAATGCATTGGTATTTTAAAAGAAATTTAAAATGCATTAAAAAGAGCCACGTTATTCATTCATGAATCACACTACACTGGTTGTGCCACATCTGTCCTTTGTTTCCTGCTACATGAAGCACATGTGGATGTGTTTTCTGCTAATGATGAGATGTGCTATCAGATGTTTTATGATTGTTTGCTGTACAGTTCGCAGAGACGCGGCGTAGGGTGTGCCTGTAACAAGCTGACACTCAGCATTCCTGCTTTTATCAACACACAGACAAAAGATTTAAAAATAAATAATTCAACCCAAAAATCAAACTTGTCCTGTAACCCCACGTCGTATATGTACAAACACGGAAGCGGATGCAAGAACCATTTGTTTTTCAATGAGGAACCGATCGTTTGATGTCGTTTGATGACGATTGGACTTAGCTGATATGAGGGATACCAGCAAGTCTCGGGTCCTGGACTCCCCCATTTCCCAGGTTGGGCTCTTCGGTGACGCGGTGGAGAACTTCACACCGCCTAGAAGCAGACTCCTGCCTCCCTGGAGTCCAGCGGCACCCACATTTTCAATAAAAGAGCAAATTCCTCTGTACCCGGGTCCCAAGAGGGCGAGGTTGGCGGTGTGCGACCCTTCTCAAACACCCCCTGTTGCACCGGCAGGAAAAATGGTCCAACAAATCGTTTGGTTCGAACCCGAAGCGGCCCGAATTGGGGTCTGAAGGGGATGATACACAAGGCAACTTTTTGGGCAATATTGCCTTTAACGGGCAACCAGATGAGACACAGGGCCCACGCCCTATCTAAATTATCCAGATAGAAATGTATTGCCCATTTTCAATGGGAAAAGTGCTCAAGCAACAATTGCTCAGCAAGATTGCCTCAAAAAGTTGCCCTGTGTATCATCACCTTCAGACCCCACTTCGGGCCGGTATACCATTTTCGGGTCCCTGTCCTCCACTTCGCTGCCCCACTGTGGGTACTTCTGTGGTGCCTCTTGTCCCCCTGACTCGTTTTGTGGAAGCCTGGAAAGTGCTTCCTAGAGTGTCCAGCTGGCTCCCCCGTACCATCAGACACACTTCGGTGTTGAGCGAACTGGCCCCTGTCATCGAGTCCCACTGGCGAAGGGTGTGATAGAGCCGGTCCCTCCAGCCGGAGAAGACCGGCTTCTACAGCCCGTACTTCACTGTACCCTTGAAAGGCGGTGGTTTACAACCAGGTTGTAAGGGTCCTGGGTCCTATGGCATCCCGCAGCCACAGAGCCTTCATATGAGGCCGCTTCGGTGCTGGCTTCACGTCATAGTCCCAAAAAGGGCGTGGTAGAGCGGCACAATCCGTGTGTCAATTACCTTGGCCTGCCACCAAACCCTCAGCACGTGGTCAGACCCTTCGTTTCTCCGGGCCGGAGTGTCCCAAGAACAAGTGTTCAGGTATGCTGTGGTCTCCACAGATGCCTCCAACACCGGCTGGGGGGCCACGTACAACAAGCATGCAGTTGCGGGGATCTTGACGGGCCCCCAACTGCCTTGGCACATCAACTGCCTGGAGTTGCTAGCAGACAACAAGCCGCTGACCGGAAAGCACGTGCTGGTCTGTACGGACAACACTACGACCGTTGCGTAAATCAATCTGGTCTAAGCTCCCAATGCATGTCGCGACTCAACCGCAATCTCCTCCTATGGAGTCAGAAGCATCTGAGGTCGCTTCACGCCACTTATTCCCCGGCCTGCTCAATCAGGCAGCCGACAAGCTCTCATGACAGCCTGTGACTCCATCCCTAGGTGGTCCAGCTGATCTGGGACCACGTTGGGACCGCACAGGTAGATCTGTTTGCCTCTCCGGACTCGTTCCATTGCCAGTTGTTCTATTTTCTGAACGAGGGAACCCTCGGCATGAATGCACTGGCACACAGCTTGCCCCATGACCTATGCACGTATGCATTTTCCCCAGTGAGCCTTCTCACACAGACTGAAAGAGGAGCAGGTCTAGCTAAATGCCCCTTATTGGCCCAACTGGACCTGGTTCCCAGAACTCATGCTCCTCTCGACAGCCCCTCCCTGGCCCATTCCTCTAAGGGAGGACCTCCTCTCTCAGGGCCAGGGCACCGTATGGCACACGTGTCCAGACCTCTGGAAGCTCCATGGCTTGTCCCTGGAAGGGACGGGAAGGACTTCAGCAGACGTAGACACCATCACTTCTGTGAGAGCGCCCTCTACAAGACGCACTTGCGCTCTGAAGTGGAACCTGTCCGTAGAGTGGTGTTCTTCTCACCGAGAAGACCCCTGAAGATGTTCAATCTTTCTGTGTATTCCTTTCTGCAAGAGGGGAGCGGAGACTGTCTCCCTCCAGCCTCAAAGTGTATGTTGCCTCTATTGCCGCACATCACGATGGATGCAGTTGATGGAAAAAACATGGGGAAAAATGACCTGATTGTTACGTTCCTGAGGGGAACGAGGAGACTGAATCCACCATTCTGTCTATGAAAACAGTTATCCTGCTTGCTTTGTCATCCATCAAGAGGGTAGGGAACCTGCTCGAATCGTGCCTGGATATGTGCCCAAGGTTCCTACCACTCCCTTCCGGGACCAGGTAGTGAACCTGCAAGCATTGCCCCCGGAGGAGGCAGACCCAGCCCTGGCTTTGCTCTGTCCTGTTTGCGCTTTGCGCCTATACGTGGACATAACACACAGCCTCAGGACCTCAGACCAGCTCTCCGTCTGTTATGGAGGCCAGCAGAAGGGAAAGGCTGTCTCCAAGCAGAGGATGGCACACTGGATAGTGGATGCCTTCGTCTTGGTGTACCAATCCTAAGACACACCATGCCCCGTCAGGTTGCGAGCCCACTCCACTAGAAGTCTAGCTTCTTCCTGGACGCTGGCACAAGGTGCCTCACAGACAGATATCTCTAGAGCTGCGGGCTAGGCGACACCAAAGGTTTTATCTCTAGGTTTCTTCTCTAGGTTTTATACCCTTCGTGTTGAGCCGGTATCCACCAGTGTGCTCGCTTCCCATAGCCATTAAACACCCTAGGTCCTGCTCAAAGTGTCGGCTTGCTTCACCATTCCCCTCCTATGGACTGGATACGTGCACCAGTTTTGCTCCATTTGAGTTCCCAGTTAGCTGAATCCTGTAGAGTTTAAGCTCAATGCTTTATCCCTGCTGTTAAGTTCTGCGCTTAAATTGTTGGAAATCCTTAGTTAAATGTGTTAATGTCCCATTACTCCCAGGTTATGGCTCCTCCACACCCCTCGGCAGTCAGACGTAGCAGAGCGTCCGACGCCAGGCCTAACACTTGTATGCATTGGTGGAACCTGTGCTAGGCTGGGTCCCATATGTTGTGATCCATATGGTGGTACCATATGTGTATTCCTCCATGGTACGGCTTCCTGCGGTGAGCCTGTGTCTTTCCCTTGGCACGGCCCGCTCTGCCGTCTCTGACCGGTGTGTCCTGGCTTAGGCCGGAGCAACCTTAGTGACATTCCATAGGTTGTACTGCCCGGAATCGCCCCAGTCCATATATGTAACTTCCACATGATACCTCCCTACAGGCAAGTTGTGGCTTCCGTAGCGTCTCTCTTTCCACCGAAAGGGCATGCTTTCCTGATGTTATCCAAGTCTGTCTGAGTGGGTCATGCGGAACAGCTGTGGACTCCCCTTTGTCAAATGCGGGGGGATCGGGAGGCTTTTGCTAGGCACTGGAAGGTGGCGTGTTACTTGGGATTCCAATCATTCGGCAATTCCGACGAATGTCCCGTCGCCACCATTGCTGGACCACCGCTGACCCTGGGCTTCCGCTCGGCTCCTCAGCGAAAAACAAATAGTTCTTGCATCCGCTTACGTATTTATACCCGTACTGTGGGGAGATGCAAATCTCAAACGCCAGTGTGCATTGGCTCGTTCTGTTAACCGCTTAACGCCGACTGTCACGAATTTGCATCAAACCCCTTCCATTTAAACTGCAGGCGAGATAGCGTGTGTATTCCCCCAATGCCTGTTTGTGCACATTCGATACATACCTAGGAACCTTTTGCACGCACTGGTTTCTCGTAGGACCGTTCGGAGTGGGAACCACATCCAGTTCACAGAAGCTAATATTATGGTTAGCAAAATCCAGATATCAAGGTCACAAATGTGGAGAAATTGGCCAAAATGAGTTAAGTTAAGAGTTAAGATAAAAATATGTACCAGCTTATTGATTGTTTATATAGCTATGTTAATCAAATAGACTTCATGTGACGAATATTTTTTACATACTTTGTAGATTTCTGTTTGTTGCGAATTCGCGCCATTCGTCCATAACATCTGGATTCGGCTATAATGGCTGCTGTATTTAGATGGATTTCAGGCAAAAAAAAAAAAAATGGCATGTTAGGACATAACACTATAAGAATATATTACTGATGCACTGGAGAAACAAGGAAAGAGTTAAACAGAGTTTAACATGGAATGTATAAAAACTACTGTCAATGTTAGGGAGTAGGAGAGTGTTTTGTTTCTTGCTGTTATCAAAATTCATTCATTTGTCAATTAAAGTTTAGATGTTCTAACAACTTTGTGACATGAAAAAAATCTACATACCTGAGATGGGAAAATGTGTTTTATTAATTTTACCATTTTATAAAAAAAATTACCATAAATGCCTGTTGTCGCTAATTTGTATTATACCTAAATTTATATAAAATCTATATGCTATAGACAAATTACCAATCTCAACTTAATTTAGCATCAGCTTGGAGCCAGAAACACACATAATACATTTTTTTTATAATTGTAAATAAATTCAGGCATCAAGGGGTTTTAACACTCAAAGATGACAGGCTCCCTAAGCGTGATCCCAATCAGGGAACGAGGGTTACATATGTAACCAAGACGATCTCTGGCCTATTTAATATCTCTTTTTTATATGTGTGTGTGTGTGTCAGATGGTTTTACTGGGATCTACACCTCGATGCTTTCTCCCCGCTGCTGGTCAGCTGACAGTCAGCGTGTGCTGATCTCCTGCGCTCAGAGATGCCGTAAGGTACGGTTTTCATGGACACAGATTCACATGGTTAATCAGATGAAATCTTTCTCATTTATTTCATTCATTGCATCCATTCGCAGTTTCTTTTATTTCTCTGTTGAATACAAAAGAAGCTATTTATTGAAAAACTTTTTTTATTTATACAATGAAAGTCAGTGGGGTCCAAACAGACTGACAGATGTAATATCTGCTTTTTATTCCACTGAAGAAAATAAGTCATACAGGTTTGATGAATTATGACCTGAAATTTGGTGCAGGATTGTACGCAATTTAATTCCTGCAAGTTCTGCACTTATAATGTTGGAAATCCCCAGTTAAATGTGTTGATTTGACACAGAAATTGCTCATGTTTAGAGTCAATGAAGCCTGGCGAGTTTTACTTTACCTTCATCATCATTTTCGCTTTCATCACCGAATAGCACACATTTATCAACGCCCATCTTTGATATTTTTTGGTATGGTTTGCTTTTTTTGTATGCATATTCCTTTCTAACTGCAAGTGGGAAAACATCTTTTTCCTCAGGTCAGGGCCTGACCTTATTTTTTTGCAACATAAAGATCAGATAAATGTCAACTTAAACCATGTCTATTAATGGGTAAAGCTTGAGATCTTGAGATCCTTTCCATCTAAACTGGTTACATTTCTGAAGCCTAGCAGTGAGTGTTTGTTGAACAGCAGGAGAAACACAGAGCCGAAGCACAACCAAAACAATGTTCTTCTGCAAAATGCATGCAGTTTTATTTTTTAACCACTAGAGGGACAAACGTTACATAGTGTACCTTTAAAAAAAGCACTATAGAAATGGACACACATCTGTGTTCAAACACCTTATAAAAGTACATTTTGCATAATAGGTCTCCTGTAAGTTTTCAAACATTGAAGTGCACAAACATTTAGGTGAGAGAATTGATTTTTCATGACTTTTCTCTGTTTTGGGATGTAATAGTGCATCATTTTGGGATGTGAGTGAATGTTTCTTTATCTGGAACTGAACTGGCTTTGCCTTTATACATATTTTTCTTGATTATTTTGAACAGTTAATCAAGCTGCTGAGTTAGGGACACTTAATATTCAACAATATTATTGATCTGACTGCACTGACATCATTGAATATGAACTGAGCTGGACGATGGCATCACTGTTTTCTCCAGAGATGCTTTATTGAGGAATTGAATTCATTTCCTATTTATCTTTACACAGTTACTGAACTGAACTGACCTCAGCTGACCTCTATTGTCTTTTTAGAGCTTGAAGTCTGTTTGCGTCACTGATTCTGTTATTGTCCTGTATATTAGTAAAGTTGACTTGACATTGTGTTTGTATATTACAGGATCTGTTGGTTGTTGATACTTCGAGTCGCGAGGTCACATCTCTCACCTCTCGTAAGTAGAGCTACTCTCTGTCTCATGTTACGCATGACTTCTTATATGACTCTACTCTACTGTACTCTTCTGTACTTTACTGTACTGTACTCTATTGTACTCTACCTCTACTGCACTGTACTCTACTGTACTGACCTCTACTGTACTCTATTGTACTGTACTCTACCCCGACTCTACTGTACTGAACTTGACTGTACTGTACTCTACTGTACTGGACTCTACTATACTCTACTGTACTGTACTCTACATTTACTCTACTGTACTGAACTCGACTGTACTGTACTCTACTGTACTGACCTGTACTGTACTGTACTCTACCCCGACTGTACTGTACTCTACTGTACTCTACTGTACTGTACTCTACCCCTACTCGGCTGTACTGAACTCGACTGTACTGTACTCAACTGTACTCTGCTGTACTGTACTCTACCCCTACTCGACTGTACTGAACTCGACTGTACTGTACTCAACTGTACTCTGCTGTACTGTACTCTACCCCTACTCGACTGTACTGAACTCGACTGTACTGTACTGTACCTCGACTCTACTGTACTGAGCGGGACTGTACTGTACTCTACTGTACTGTACTCTACTGTACTCTGCTGTACTGTACTCTACTGTACTGTACTCTACTGTACTGTACTCTACTGTACTCTGCTGTACTGTACTCTACCTCTACTGTACTGAACTCTTCTGTACTCTGCTGTACTGTACTCTACCTCTACTGTACTGAACTCTACTGAACTCTTCTGTACTGTACTCTACCTCTACTGTACTGAACTCTACTGTACTGTACTCAACTGTACTCTGCTGTACTGTACTCTACCTCTACTGTACTGAACTCTTCTGTACTGTACTCAACTGTACTGAACTCTACTGTACTCTGCTGTACTGTACTCTACCTCTACTGTACTGAACTCTACTGAACTCTTCTGTACTGTACTCTACCTCTACTGTACTGAACTCTACTGTACTGTACTCTACTGTACTCTGCTGTACTGTACTCTACCTCTACTGTACTGAACTCTTCTGTACTGTACTCAACTGTACTGAACTCTACTGTACTCTGCTGTACTGTACTCTACCTCTACTGTACTGAACTCTACTGAACTCTTCTGTACTGTACTCTACTGTACTGCACTCTACTGTACTGAACTCTACTGTACTGTACTCGACTGTACTATACTAATCTGTACTCGACTATACTGAACTTTACTGTACTGTACTCGACTGTACTATACTAATCTGTACTCGACTGTACCGAACTCTACTGTACTGTACTTGACTATACTGAACTCTACTGTACTGTACTCGACTGTACTGAACTCTACTGTACTGAACTCGACTGTACTGAACTCTACTGTACTGAACTCGACTGTACTGAACTCGACTGTACTGAACTCTACTGTACTGAACTGTATGACTCTGATCTCTCTGTACTGTAGAATCTCAGGAAGGAAGCTGGAGTTTACTGAATATTCACAGAGATCTGATGGTGATCAGCTGCTCTTCACCAAACCGACCTCCAGACCTGGTATTCACACATACATTATCAACATATAAAATATATGTTTTAATTAAATTAAATTAAATGCTAAATTATTTAAACCCATTTAGTTACTGTATGTCATAATTTAAT
>JAULUF010000042.1:1105000-1127500 GCA_031834385.1 Semotilus atromaculatus | reverse complement strand
TGTGTGTGTGTGTGTGTGTGTGTGTGCCCTCCATCTGAGCAGAACAACACACTCTACCGTACGATCTGTGTGTGTGTGTGTGTGTGTGTGTGTGCGTGTGTGTGTGTGCCCTCCATCTGAGCAGAACAACACACTCTACCGTACGAGCTGTGTGTGTGTGTGTGTGTGTGTGTGTGTGTGCGTGTGCCCTCCATCTGAGCAGAACAACACACTCTACCGTACGATCTGTGTGTGTGTGTGTGTGTGTGTGTGTGTGTGTGTGTGTGTGTGTGCCCTCCATCTGAGCAGAACAACACACTCTACCGTACGATCTGTGTGTGTGTGTGTGTGCCCTCCACCTGAGCAGGACAACAACACATTTGGAGTCTCTAACTCAATCCCTTTAGCGCCACCAACTGTCCAAAGTTGAAACAAACTAGAAACAAAATTCATGACGCTCAAGGCGATTCGATTGCATGCTATGGCGTCATTTTCCGGCATGAATATTTTCCGCCATTTGGAATTAGTCAAACTCCTCCAAGGCCGTTGCTCCAAATCTTCAGACCGTGCCAACAAAACGTTGATTCGTCAAACAGTTCTCAATAATGCACGAAGGAATTTGACGAAGTTCCTACCAAAATGAACTTGAGGCTATATCTCTGCAATGCTTTAGCGTATTCTGACCAAAATTGGTGTGTGTTATGACATAGATGACCAGAGTCTACCTGCTCAGTTTCGGTGCAGTGCCCCCTAGTGGTGAGGAGATATGAAACATTTTTCCTTCTAACTTCTGAATGCTTTGGCCAAAAATCACAAAACTAGTTTCGGCAGCGCCACCTTGTGGTCAAAAGTTATATTGAAATTTCGACAGTCCTAGTGTTCACATGTTGCACTGTACAGTATATCTGCATAGAAAAATAACAACTCTGTTCTTCTTTAGCTGGTTTGGACTTTGATGCGATTCTGCTGAAGCCAAAGGAATCGACGGAGGGAAGCAAACTACCTCTCATCGTCATGCCACACGGTCTGCTCTTTACTGACATTTATATTTTACAATATAAAAATGATGTAAGAAAACGTTAACGTCTTGCTGTGCTGATTTTCTCTGTGTGTGTGTGTGTGTGTGTGTGTGTGTCAGGCGGCCCACATTCAGTGCTGGTGACAGAATGGATTTTGTCCACAGCGGTTCTGTGTAAGATGGGCTTCGGTGTCCTGCTGGGTGAGGAGAGGTCATAGCTTATACTTTACACCAGGGGTATCACGAGACCCTCACGTCACAATACTGAACTTGAACGGTATTATTGCGATACTCCAAGACACATGATTTCGAAGATTCAAATGACATGAGGATGAGTAAATGACAGAGTTTAAGCCAAACTTCTTGGCTATTGTCGTAATGTTGGGGCCGTATGGGCAGGAATGAGTCCTGAGTTTTGTGTCATTTCTCCGATGTGTGTGTTTCCTGTTGTAGTGAATTACAGAGGCTCTCTTGGGTTTGGTCAGGATAACATCTCCTCCTTACCTGGAAACATCGGTACGCAGGACGTAAGAGACGTGCAGGTAAACACTAACACTCGCTGATCACATGATCACATCATCATCATCAAGCATCACAGCAGTGTTGGAGAAAGTTACTTTTAAAAGTAATGCATTACAATATTGCGTAACTCCCCAAAAAAGTAACTAAATTTGTTACTTTTTATGAAAAGTAATGCGTTACATTACTTTTCCGTTACTTTTTTCACCTAGGCTGGGCTTGCTTGTTTGTTTTTTAATAGCATTAAAAAAAAATCCATTTTTGGCTAATGTAAAGGCCCTTTCACACCAAAAGTGAAATAATAATCCTCAGGCTGAAGGAAATGCATATTTACTCCTGTACGTTAGAGTACAGTAAAGGTAGAGTACAGTACAGGTAAGGTAGAGGTCGAGTACAGTAGAGGTCGAGCACAGTAGATTACAGTACAGTAGATTACAGTACAGTAGAGGTCGAGTACAGTAGATTACAGTACAGTAGATTACAGTACAGTAGAGGTCGAGCACAGTAGATTACAGTACAGTAGATTACAGTACAGTAGAGGTCGAGTACAGTAGATTACAGTACAGTAGAGGTCGAGCACAGTAGATTACAGTACAGTAGAGGTCGAGCACAGTAGATTACAGTACAGTAGAGGTCGAGCACAGTAGATTACAGTACAGTAGAGGTCGAGCACAGTAGATTACAGTACAGTTACAGTACAGTAGAGGTCGAGCACAGTAGATTACAGTACAGTAGAGGTCGAGCACAGTAGATTACAGTACAGTAGAGGTCGAGCACAGTAGATTACAGTACAGTAGAGGACGAGCACAGTAGATTACAGTACAGTAGAGATCGAGCACAGTAGATTACAGTACAGTAGAGGTCGAGCACAGTAGATTACAGTACAGTAGAGATCGAGCACAGTAGATTACAGTACAGTAGAGGTCGAGCACAGTAGATTACAGTACAGTAGAGGTCGAGCACAGTAGATTACAGTACAGTAGAGGACGAGCACAGTAGATTACAGTACAGTAGAGATCGAGCACAGTAGATTACAGTACAGTAGAGGACGAGCACAGTAGATTACAGTACAGTAGAGATCGAGCACAGTATATTACAGTACAGTAGAGGTCGAGCACAGTAGATTACAGTACAGTAGAGATCGAGCACAGTAGATTACAGTACAGTAGAGGTCGAGCACAGTAGATTACAGTACAGTAGAGGTCGAGCACAGTAGATTACAGTACAGTAGAGGTCGAGCACAGTAGATTACAGTACAGTAGAGATCGAGCACAGTAGATTACAGTACAGTAGAGGTCGAGCACAGTAGATTACAGTACAGTAGAGATCGAGCACAGTAGATTACAGTACAGTAGAGATCGAGCACAGTAGATTACAGTACAGTAGAGGTCGAGCACAGTAGATTACAGTACAGTAGATTACAGTACAGTAGAGGTTGAGCACAGTAGATTACAGTACAGTAGAGGTCGAGCACAGTATATTACAGTACAGTAGAGGTCGAGCACAGTATATTACAGTACAGTAGAGGTCGAGCACAGTAGATTACAGTACAGTAGAGGTTGAGCACAGTAGATTACAGTACAGTAGAGGTCGAGCACAGTATATTACAGTACAGTAGAGGTTGAGCACAGTAGATTACAGTACAGTAGAGGTCGAGCACAGTATATTACAGTACAGTAGAGGTCGAGCACAGTATATTACAGTACAGTAGAGGTCGAGCACAGTAGATTACAGTACAGTAGATTACAGTACAGTAGATTACAGTACAGTAGAGGTCGAGCACAGTAGATTACAGTACAGTAGAGGTCGAGCACAGTAGATTACAGTACAGTAGAGGACGAGCACAGTAGATTACAGTACAGTAGAGGTCGAGCACAGTAGATTACAGTACAGTAGAGGTTGAGCACAGTAGATTATAGTACAGTAGAGGTCGAGCACAGTAGATTACAGTACAGTAGAGGTTGAGCACAGTATATTACAGTACAGTAGAGGTTGAGCACAGTAGATTACAGTACAGTAGAGGTCGAGCACAGTATATTACAGTACAGTAGAGGTCGAGCACAGTATATTACAGTACAGTAGAGGTCGAGCACAGTAGATTACAGTACAGTAGATTACAGTACAGTAGATTACAGTACAGTAGAGGTCGAGCACAGTAGATTACAGTACAGTAGAGGTCGAGCACAGTAGATTACAGTACAGTAGAGGACGAGCACAGTAGATTACAGTACAGTAGAGGTCGAGCACAGTAGATTACAGTACAGTAGAGGTTGAGCACAGTAGATTATAGTACAGTAGAGGTCGAGCACAGTAGATTACAGTACAGTAGAGGACGAGCACAGTAGATTACAGTACAGTAGATTACAGTACAGTAGATTACAGTACAGTAGAGGTCGAGCACAGTAGATTACAGTACAGTAGAGGACGAGCACAGTAGATTACAGTACAGTAGAGATCGAGCACAGTATATTACAGTACAGTAGAGGTCGAGCACAGTAGATTACAGTACAGTAGAGATCGAGCACAGTAGATTACAGTACAGTAGAGGTCGAGCACAGTAGATTACAGTACAGTAGAGATCGAGCACAGTAGATTACAGTACAGTAGAGGTCGAGCACAGTAGATTACAGTACAGTAGATTACAGTACAGTAGAGGTTGAGCACAGTATATTACAGTACAGTAGAGGTCGAGCACAGTATATTACAGTACAGTAGAGGTCGAGCACAGTATATTACAGTACAGTAGAGGTCGAGCACAGTAGATTACAGTACAGTAGATTACAGTACAGTAGATTACAGTACAGTAGAGGTCGAGCACAGTAGATTACAGTACAGTAGAGGTCGAGCACAGTAGATTACAGTACAGTAGAGGACGAGTACAGTAGATTACAGTACAGTAGAGGTCGAGCACAGTAGATTACAGTACAGTAGAGGTTGAGCACAGTAGATTATAGTACAGTAGAGGTCGAGCACAGTAGATTACAGTACAGTAGAGGACGAGCACAGTAGATTACAGTACAGTAGATTACAGTACAGTAGATTACAGTACAGTAGAGGTCGAGCACAGTAGATTACAGTACAGTAGATTACAGTACAGTAGATTACAGTACAGTAGAGGTCGAGCACAGTATATTACAGTACAGTAGAGGTCGAGCACAGTAGATTACAGTACAGTAGATTACAGTACAGTAGATTACAGTACAGTAGAGGTCGAGCACAGTAGATTACAGTACAGTAGAGGTCGAGCACAGTAGATTACAGTACAGTAGAGGACGAGCACAGTAGATTACAGTACAGTAGATTACAGTACAGTAGAGGTCGAGCACAGTAGATTACAGTACAGTAGAGGACAGTACAGTAGATTACAGTACAGTAGAGGTCGAGCACAGTAGATTACAGTACAGTAGAGGTTGAGCACAGTAGATTACAGTACAGTAGAGGTCGAGCACAGTAGATTACAGTACAGTAGATTACAGTACAGTAGAGGTCGAGCACAGTAGATTACAGTACAGTAGAGGACAGTACAGTAGATTACAGTACAGTAGAGGTCGAGCACAGTAGATTACAGTACAGTAGAGGTCGAGCACAGTAGATTACTGTACAGTAGAGGTCGAGCACAGTAGATTACAGTACAGTAGAGGACGAGTACAGTAGATTACAGTACAGTAGAGGTCGAGCACAGTAGATTACAGTACAGTAGAGGTCGAGCACAGTAGATTACAGTACAGTAGAGGTCGAGTACAGTAGATTACAGTACAGTAGATTACAGTACAGTAGAGGTTGAGCACAGTAGATTACAGTACAGTAGAGGTCGAGCACAGTAGATTACAGTACAGTAGAGGTTGAGTACAGTAGATTACAGTACAGTAGATTACAGTACAGTAGAGGTTGAGCACAGTAGATTACAGTACAGTAGAGGTCGAGCACAGTAGATTACAGTACAGTAGAGATCGAGCACAGTAGATTACAGTACAGTAGAGATCGAGCACAGTAGATTACAGTACAGTAGAGGTCGAGCACAGTAGATTACAGTACAGTAGAGATCGAGCACAGTAGATTACAGTACAGTAGAGGTCGAGCACAGTAGATTACAGTACAGTAGAGGTCGAGCACAGTAGATTACAGTACAGTAGAGGTCGAGCACAGTAGATTACAGTACAGTAGAGGTTGAGCACAGTAGATTACAGTACAGTAGAGGACGAGCACAGTATATCACAGTACAGTAGAGGTCGAGCACAGTAGATTACAGTACAGTAGAGGTTGAGCACAGTAGATTACAGTAAAGTAGAGGCCGAGCACAGTAGATTACTGTACAGTAGAGGACGAGCACAGTAGATTACTGTACAGTAGAGGTTGAGCACAGTAGATTACTGTACAGTAGAGGTCGAGCACAGTAGATTACAGTACAGTAGAGGACGAGCACAGTAGATTACTGTACAGTAGAGGTTGAGCACAGTAGATTACTGTACAGTAGAGGTCGAGCACAGTAGATTACTGTACAGTAGAGGTCGAGCACAGTAGATTACAGTAAAGTAGAGGCCGAGCACAGTAGATTACTATACAGTAGAGGACGAGCACAGTAGATTACTGTACAGTAGAGGTCGAGCACAGTAGATTACTGTACAGTAGAGGTCGAGCACAGTAGATTACTGTACAGTAGAGGTCGAGCACAGTAGATTACAGTAAAGTAGAGGCCGAGCACAGTAGATTACTGTACAGTAGAGGACGAGCACAGTAGATTACAGTAAAGTAGAGGCCGAGCACAGTAGATTACAGTAAAGTAGAGGCCGAGCACAGTAGATTACTGTACAGTAGAGGTCGAGTACAGTATATTACAGTAAAGTAGAGGCCGAGCACAGTAGATTACAGTAAAGTAGAGGCCGAGCACAGTAGATTACAGTACCCTAGAGGTCGAGCACAGTAGATTACAGTAAAGTAGAGGCCGAGCACAGTAGATTACTGTACAGTAGAGGTTGAGCACAGTAGATTACAGTAAAGTAGAGGCCGAGCACAGTAGATTACTGTACAGTAGAGGACGAGCACAGTATATTACAGTACAGTAGAGGTCGAGCACAGTAGATTACAGTACAGTAGAGGTTGAGCACAGTAGATTACAGTACAGTAGAGGTCGAGCACAGTAGATTACAGTACAGTAGAGGACGAGCACAGTAGATTACTGTACAGTAGAGGACGAGCACAGTATATTACAGTACAGTAGAGGTCGAGCACAGTAGATTACTGTACAGTAGAGGACGAGCACAGTATATTACAGTACAGTAGAGGTCGAGCACAGTAGATTACAGTACAGTAGAGGCCGAGCACAGTAGATTACTGTACAGTAGAGGACGAGCACAGTATATTACAGTACAGTAGAGGTCGAGCACAGTAGATTACAGTACAGTAGAGGTCGAGCACAGTAGATTACAGTACAGTAGAGGACGAGCACAGTAGATTACTGTACAGTAGAGGTCGAGCACAGTAGATTACTGTACAGTAGAGGTCGAGCACAGTAGATTACTGTACAGTAGAGGTTGAGCACAGTAGATTACAGTAAAGTAGAGGCCGAGCACAGTAGATTACTATACAGTAGAGGACGAGCACAGTAGATTACTGTACAGTAGAGGTCGAGCACAGTAGATTACTGTACAGTAGAGGTCAAGCACAGTAGATTACTGTACAGTAGAGGTCGAGCACAGTAGATTACAGTAAAGTAGAGGCCGAGCACAGTAGATTACTGTACAGTAGAGGACGAGCACAGTATATTACAGTAAAGTAGAGGCCGAGCACAGTAGATTACAGTAAAGTAGAGGCCGAGCACAGTAGATTACTGTACAGTAGAGGTCGAGTACAGTATATTACAGTAAAGTAGAGGCCGAGCACAGTAGATTACAGTAAAGTAGAGGCCGAGCACAGTAGATTACAGTACAGTAGAGGTCGAGCACAGTAGATTACAGTAAAGTAGAGGCCGAGCACAGTAGATTACTGTACAGTAGAGGTTGAGCACAGTAGATTACAGTAAAGTAGAGGCCGAGCACAGTAGATTACTGTACAGTAGAGGACGAGCACAGTATATTACAGTACAGTAGAGGTCGAGCACAGTAGATTACAGTACAGTAGAGGTCGAGCACAGTAGATTACAGTACAGTAGAGGACGAGCACAGTAGATTACTGTACAGTAGAGGACGAGCACAGTATATTACAGTACAGTAGAGGTCGAGCACAGTAGATTACTGTACAGTAGAGGACGAGCACAGTATATTACAGTACAGTAGAGGTCGAGCACAGTAGATTACAGTACAGTAGAGGCCGAGCACAGTAGATTACTGTACAGTAGAGGACGAGCACAGTATATTACAGTACAGTAGAGGTCGAGCACAGTAGATTACAGTACAGTAGAGGTCGAGCACAGTAGATTACAGTACAGTAGAGGTTGAGCACAGTAGATTACAGTACAGTAGAGGTCGAGCACAGTAGATTACAGTAAAGTAGAGGCCGAGCACAGTAGATTACTGTACAGTAGAGGTCGAGTACAGTATATTACAGTAGAGGTCGAGTACAGTAGAGGTCGAGTACAGTAGATTACAGTACAGTGGAGGTCGAGTACAGTAGATTACAGTACAGTGGAGGTCGAGTACAGTAGATTACAGTACAGTAGAGGTTGAGCACAGTAGATTACAGTACAGTAGAGGTTGAGTACAGTGGATTACAGTAGAGGTCGAGTACAGTAGAGGTTGAGCACAGATTACAGTACAGTAGAGGTTGAGTACAGTGGATTACAGTAGAGGTCGAGTACAGTAGATGTTGAGTACAGTAGAGTACAGTACAGTAGAAGTCAAGTACAGTAAATGTCGAGTACAGTAGAGGTTGAGTACAGTAGATTACAGTGGAGTACAGTAGAGGTTGAGTACAGTAAAGGTAGAGTACAGTAGATTACAGTACAGTGGATTACAGTACAGACACACACACACACACACACACACACACACACTGCCCCTATCCCTAAACCTGCCCATCACAGGAAACATTTTTAATAAAACATTGTTTTTTATGTTTTTAAAGCTATTTGAATTATGAGGACTCATGAAATGTCCTCATAAACCACATGTAAGTTGTAATACCAGTGTAATATGAATGTCATTATACACATTTGTGTCCTCATAAATCACATAAACAAGAGCACATCACACACACACACACACACACACCTCACTGTATTTCTCTCAGAATGGGGACAAGAGAGCTGTCAGTCAATAAATGTGAAAAGTAACTTACACTACTTTTTAAATTGACAACAAAATATCTGTTACTTTACTAGTTGCTTAAAAAGTAATCTGATGATGTAACTCAAGTTACTTGTAATGATTTTCACACAATACTGAGCATCAGTATAACCAAATACATGAAATGTTAAATTAGTATTTATTTTCCATATTTTCAGAAGGCGCTGTAGGAATAATTAGCGGCGTATGTGTTGTGACTATACTTCAGTCTGTATGTGTGTACTAACGTGTTGAACTGTGTATGTGTGTACTAACGTGTTGAACTGTGATCAGTTTGCGGTAGACAGTGTTCTGAAGCTCGGAGACTTCGACGAGCAGAAGATCGCTGTGATTGGAGGATCTCACGGTGGATTCCTGGCTTGTCATCTGATTGGACAGTATCCTGAGTTTTACAAGGCGTGTGTGGCTCGAAACCCCGTCACCAATCTGGCCTCCATGATCGGCTGCACAGACATTCCCGACTGGTAATGTGACATGAACCATCATCATACCAAATTTAATAAGGGTGATTTCACTTCAAATTTAACCAATTTATTGTTTCACCCTCATTTCTGTTTGATTGGTGAAATTACACACCAGTTTACTTTTTTTGTGTGCAATTCTTTCCATACTCAGTGATGTGAAATATTAAAGTGCCCCTATTATACTTTTTAGGATATTCCCTTTCATGCAGTGTGTAATAGAGCTGTGTGTGAATGTTAAAGCTCTGCAAAGATAAAAGAGCCGTCACGATGAAACGAGTCGTCAGTAATTCAGTCTCACTTCCTGCTGAACCTGCGTAGGTTTGTCACTAATTAGCATAATGCCCTTCTCTGATCCTGATTGGCTGAGCAGCGTCTCTTAGCCCCGCCCTCAAACACTAGTGTATCTGAGACTGAAGAGTTTGGTTTGTGTTGTTCGTGTCGAGAAGACAAAGCAAATCCACTTTGATGGATAAAATGACATAATAATGGCACTTTAATGCAATACAATTATTTTTTTATTTTTTTAAAACAAGAATAAATTATAGGGAGTAGGTGCCTGGTCCAATGTAATGCAAAATAAAGTACAAAAGTTTTGTTTCTTTTGCTTTGCAGTGAAGTAAGACTGGTGTGTAGTGATGTTGTCCTGATGGCGGGTTGTGTTGTGTGTGTGTGTGTGTGTGTTCAGGTGTATGGTGGAAGCTGGATATGAATATAACACAGACATTCATATTGAGCCTGCTACTCTGGAGCAAATGTTAAACAAGTCCCCTATAAAACACGTGAGCAAGGTGAGTGGAGGCATTATTTATGTTTTTTATTCCTAACTGGGCAACGCTTTAGAATAATGGTCCGGTATTAATAAGTAATGCAGGACTAATGAGGAGGACTACATTAACACTTCAGCTACTAACTAATGTAGAAACTTGTAACTTAACTAATCAGTAAGTGATATCACATTTAGGACTAAGATAGTTCCTTATTAGGTAATCAGTAATTACTGAATGAGATTGGCATCATTAAGAACTAATACGTAATTGTCAAATTATAAAGAATTAGTAATTAATTACCAATCACAACATTAACATGTTTGAGATGCTAGCAGTTGTCTTTTTTCACTCTCAACGTGGTCATAAAACGCATCACTAATTACAAGGACTATAGTGTTATCTTAAAGTGAAAACATGACTAGTAGTTCCTGCATAGTGACTAGGCAACACTTGAGTAATTAGTGATGCATTTTATGACTATATTCAGAGTAAAAATGATGACTGATTATGTCTCAGACACACGGTAATGTTCTTTATAATTTGTTAATAGTTATTAATGAGGCTAATCTCATTAAGTAATTATTGATTACCTAAGGAACTATCTCCTAAATGTGATTAGTTAAGCTAGTTTCAGTATTAGTTAACCGTAGTCGCTGAAGTGTTAATGTAGGACTTCTCATTATTCCTGCATATTTACTCATTACTGACGGCCATTACTCTGGTGTTCTTCTGAACTGCAGTGTGTGACGCTCATGCGTGTGTTTGTGTTCAGGTGAAAGCCCCAGTTCTCCTGCTGCTGGGTGAGGAGGACAGGCGTGTGCCCAGTACACAGGGCATTGAGTACTCGCGGGCGCTGAAGGCGCTGCAGGTGCCGGTCAGGTGCGTACAGCCACACTGATCTTTCACAGCAGAATCATCAGTTCACATGGACACGCGGAAGCGACTGAACAGGCCAGACAAGTCATTCGTTGAGGTCATTTTGTAAAGAGAGACTACACGCCTGCGCACATATATATTCAAACTAGAGATGCACCGATTACAATTTTCGGTAACACTTTATAATAACCGCACGCTATTAATCATTAGTGAAGCATTAGTAAACAGTTAATTCATTATTTATAAAGCATTAATAGACATTTATAGTTTATAAATACAGCTATAAATGTTTTATTCTTGATTTAAAAGCATATCTATAATGTTTAATAATTGTATTTTCATACTTTATTAATGATCAATTCATCATTTCTAAATGATGTATTGCATTATTTATAAACCATTTATTTAAGAGTTGTCATAAGATTACTTAGAAAGTGTTAGTAAATGATTAATAAACTATTTAAATGTACATTCATACATCTTATTATTCAGACATATAGTAATAGTTACTTAGTGTTTTAATAAATGCTTTATTAACATGTATTTCTACTGTAATTCAGGGTTAATTCGGGTAGTTATAAAGCATTTAGTAGTGGTCAGTTTCTGTGAGCTCATCTAAAGTGAAGAATAGTCATGCCTTGTAAAACATTTACACAGGAGATTTGTGTTGTTTCACTGTTTTGTGTTGTTTCATTTTTCTGTTTAGAAGATAAATGAGCCTTTAAATCTCCTTTGTAAATGCTTTACTAGGCATAACTATTCCTCACTTTAGATGAGCTAAAAAAAAAAGTAGTTAACTGACCACTACTAAATGCTTTAAAACTACCTGTATTTACTACATCTTCTTACTCTTTCTAAGTGATCTTATGAATCACTTTAATTAACTGGTTTGTAAATAATGCTATACTTCATTTAGAAATTATTAATTGATCATTAACAAAGTATGAAAATAAAAATTTTAAACACATTATAGATATGCTTATAAATCAAGAAAAAGGCATTTATAGCTGTATTTATAAACTGCTTATTAATGTCCATTAATGCTTTATAAATAATGAATTAACTGTTTACTCATGATTAATAGCGTGCAGTTATTATAAAGTGTTACCGAAAATTGCTTTTTAACAATTCCGATTTCCGATTTTTCATTGAGTTTGACCTGCCGACACCGATTTCATTTTTTCTAACCACTTTTTTTTTCAATAACACAAAGATTTATTTTCTATATAATTTTTTTTATAAAACACCATATACTTTTACCCAAACTGAATAATAAAAACAAGTTTAAATGGGTATATTTTCTATAAATATTTTCTATAAAGAGTCTTCATTTTCTTTTCTGACATATCCTACTCCAGTTCTTGTTAAAACACACTAGACATGCAAATTCTGTACATTTTGGGCACTTTTTGTGTGAAATCGTATTTATTTTGTCCATCAAAAGTGTGCTTTCACTTTAATTGAGCGTGAGCAGCGCAGCAGAAATAGACTCTGTGCCGAAAGCCGTTTACTTGCCGCTCGCGCGCCGCTCCTGCTCGCGCTGTGAATGCACTCATTGATGAACACACATGCCGAAAAAATACGCATCGCTCACGCTTGTGGTGTGAAACAGTCGTAATTCACGAGGTTTCCTACATGTGCGTTCTGTGTGCACGTGTGATGCTGATGTTGCGCGATGTTAATCATGCGGCGCTCTAATGCATTTGAAAATTGGCATATGTCAGTTTTTGAGGCTTACACGGAGATGATAACGTTTGCAACATTTTTCTAAACTTGCACCTTGGAACCTGTTTTAAAGTTTGCGTTCTCGAGCACCAGACACTGTTGTGCAAATGAACGGCAAGAACACATTAAGGGTTTCTGTTTACATTTTTAATGGTGTCGTGTTAGCGACCGCTAAGTTAATAACAAATTATCTTTGCAACGGAAGTGAATCAATCAATCAATCTGTGTTACTGTAATCTCCTGTTATCAGTGTAAAGCTGCTGTGAAACAGTCTATATTGTTAAAGCGCTGTATAAATGAAGGAGACTTGACTTCATTCGTGTGTCCACAGATTGCTGTGGTACCCAGGCAATAATCACGCTTTGTCCAAAGTCGACGCAGAATCGGATGGGTTCATAAACGCCGCTCTCTGGGTTATCCAACACCTTTCTCTGTGATGTCACTTCCTCCACATACACCATAATCAGCTCTACTCATGATTTTACCACCTCTCTCATTGACAACAGCTGCATCGCCATATTGAGGAATTATCTTGGTGTTTTTTTCCTTGAAATGATTCAGAACTCAATCAAAATCTCTCATACTGACCCGACAAGGTTCACAGGCATATTGTGTGATATTTGAAGAAGTGGAAATGATACGGTGCCATAAGTATGTTTTAAATAATTAAATCTAATTTACACTAATTAACATTTGAAAAATACTACAAATCTTACTGCTTTTGAAAATGGTTTTAGTTTGCAGTTATTGGCTAATCATATGTGTGCCGAGCTGCTGACCGGTTCATTGGACCATTGTTTCACTATTTTTTTTGTTGTTGTAATATGGTTTCTTTCTGGGATATGTACTAAACAACTTTCTGCATTATTTTCAATAAAATGCACTGTATTAGTTTCTGTAAGGCTGATTTTGAACTTTTCCCATTACGCGCTCTAAACCTCATCCTTGCTGGTCTCTTTTCACATTATATTATTTCGTTTTAAAGTATGGAATGTGTGCGCCATCAATATCTGTATATAGCTAGATAATAACTCAAATGTTGTGATCATGTGATAAGATAGGGAAAAAAAATAAGGTTTAGTGCAAGAGAGACAAATATTGTGGCGAAAACCCCCGAAAGCCCCAGTCTTTCATTTGTTATGAAATCTATCTCTTAATTTCAGTAACTATTTTTAAACCAAGAATAACTAATATTACTCCTTCTTGCATCACATGCCTCACCACTTCTGAACATCTGTTCCCTGAGTGTGTGTGTGTGTGTGTGTGTGTGTGTGTCTTTCAGTTATTGCAGACTTTTCTTTCACTTCCATGAAAAGGTGAACACTGTTAATATAAATACTCAGACCCAGCGTTTTTGATTTCTTTGCTTCCCTGTGTGATTGTAAAAGATACACAGTG
Source organism: Semotilus atromaculatus (assembly GCA_031834385.1). NCBI lineage: Eukaryota > Metazoa > Chordata > Actinopteri > Cypriniformes > Leuciscidae > Semotilus > Semotilus atromaculatus. The sequence continues at coordinate 1,113,474 of JAULUF010000042.1, read as the reverse complement.
TTGTGAGACTTGGATTGCAAACCTTTGGTAAGTGATTTTCTGTGTTTTAAATATGTTCCATATAATGGGGAAGGCAATCAAAAATCAAATACAGCACGACATATTCAATACTCTGTAAAGTAAATCCTACATAGTACAGTGAATAAATATTGTAAATTAGTTAAAAAAGATAATAAAAGCATATGCACATTCAAAAATGTTATTGCAAATACTTTACATAGTATGTAACAAATAAGTAATGCACTTTATAGTTCTAGTGAATATAGCATAGTAAAAAGTAAATGCATCTTATCTTGTATTGCTTTTTTTCTTCTAATATTATTGTTCTCGTGTGTCTAGGCCATATTTGGACACGTGTATCTGGTTCTCATACTGAATCGGTTTCATCTTTTTGCAACTATCCATCCAGAATTTTAAATACTTCTAAAAAAAATCTAATACTTGAATGTGCATATGCTTTCTTACTAGTAACTAACAAATAAGTAATGAACTTCATAGTTCTAGTAAATATAGCATAGTAAAACTCTCATTGCCGTTTTTAACTGATATTATTGTTCTCATGTGTCTAGGCCATGTTTGGATTTGGATTTTTGGTTCTCATACTGAATCAGTTTGATCTTTTTGCAACTATGCATCCTGGATTCTATCCGTGTGATAGTCACACTTCCAAGGACGGACACATAAATATCGACTGCCAGCACAGACGTCTCGGTAAAATCCCCAAATTCATGTCCCTCTCTGCTGTATCACTCAACTTAAATCTAAACCATATACACTACATTAAAGGGGATGCATTTTCTGGATTACCCAATCTCAAGCATCTCAGCTTGATGTGGAACTGTGTACCAGATCTCAAAGAGCAGAGGTGGCCTTCATGCAACCTGAATGTTGATCCAGAAGCGTTTATTGGACTTAGAAACCTAACTTCCCTCCAGTTAGCAGGGAATAGCCTGAAGAGCATTCCTCCTCTACCAAAGCAGCTTTTGGTCTTGGGACTAGAATTTAACAACATCTTTCATATCGTCAAACCTCTTGGTACACCTCTACTAAAGCAACTACTGCTCAGCAAGAATTGTTTCTACGCCAACCCGTGTTTTCAGTCTTACTTTATCGACCCACGTGTGTTTCGAGATCTTCCTGAGCTTTTGAACCTTACCCTTAGCTACAACAATGTGACCGCCGTTCCCCAACATCTCCCACTTTCACTGGAAAGCCTAGATTTGGGAGAGAACAAGATTGAACGTATTAACAAAGAGTCCTTTGGCAATCTTACACATCTACGACATCTTAACCTTGGCTGGAACTGCCAAAGATGTGACCATGCTTCCGAACCCTGTTTCCCATGCCCGAACAACCAATCTCTGCATCTGCATCCGGATGCGTTTCTGCATCAGAACGACTCTCTAATCAGTCTAAGTCTGCGAGGAAACTCTCTTCGTACACTTCCCCGGCATCTCTTCATGCAGCTACATAATCTCCGAGATCTGGATCTATCCGACAACTTTCTAGCCTATGCCATACAAAATGGCACTTTTTATGAGGAGCTCCAGCATGTTGTGTCCCTCAGTCTGCTTTACAACTATGAACCCCTGAACACCTTTTCTGAGTTGATTCTGTCACCAGCCATAGAGAAGATGACGGCTTTAAGAGAGTTGTACCTGAGTGGATTATTCTTCAAAGAACTGTCGAACCACAGCCTCGCACATCTGATCAAACTCCCAAGACTTGAGTCCCTGGAGTTGCGCATGAACTTCATCTGCTCCATTAGCATTGATTCGATTAGCAAACTGAAGAAGTTAAGAAGGGTGGGCCTTTCCCAAAACATGCTTGCTTTCAGTCCATGCTACACAACCTGCAATTCTGAAGCCACATCAAATGACCAAATCCTTGATAAACGTCACGACCGTGAACATTACAACTTGCAAATCCCAGAAGTCCCAGAGCTGAACTCTAAGCAGGGCTCTGAAGGAGATCACTGTCCTTTTTACTACTCTATGTGGCATTTCAAAAAACAGATCTGCTCGAAAAGCCTGTTTTTTGACCTGTCTCAAAACAACATCCCATGGCTGAATGCAAGCACTTTTAGCGGCATGGAAAACGTGGTATGCATAGATCTATCCTACAACTACATCAGCCAATCTTTAAATGGCCAACAGTTCTTGAGTCTAAGCAAACTAGCTTTCCTTAATATGGCGCACAACCGCATCGACCTGTACTCTGAAAAGGCGTTTCGAGAGGTTAGTGGGACACTGAAAGCTCTTGACCTCAGCAACAACGAATTCCACTTTGTCATGAAGGGAATGGGACATCGCTTCACGTTCCTTTCACACTTGACGTCTCTTAAAGTACTGAGTCTAGCAAACAATCACATCGGTCTCCGAATCTCTAACGTTCTTAATAGCACTTCCCTGAAGTATTTTGTGTTCTCTGGAAATCGTCTGGACATAATGTGGGACTCTAGGCGTAACCAATACGCACATTTCTTCCAAGGTCTTACTAACCTTACACACTTAGACATTTCTGAAAACCATCTTAAATCATTCCCCCCGGAGGTGATGGTGAACCTGCCTTCGAGCCTCCAGGTGCTCCGAGTCGACTCCAACATGCTGAGTTATTTTCCCTGGGGAAACATCTCAGTTCTCAAACAGCTCTGTTTTCTGAACCTCAGCTCAAACATGCTTTCATTCCTACCTAACATCCATTTTGAGCTCCGTCTCGTAAGCCTGGACTTAAGTCACAATCGGCTAGTTGCAATCCCAAGGGTTTTCCTTAGTCAGGCAGTACACCTTAAACACCTAATGCTCAACCACAACCAGCTGAAGATCCTTGACGTACATGCTCTTCCCTTGTCGTTTCATGAAGGTAATACTTTCTGTCCTGCTGGGGGAAATAATAATGCGTCCTCCTGCAAACTTGTCCTGCATGCCAATCCTTTTATTTGTAGTTGCATTATCTCCGGCTTTGCCAAATTTCTCAGAGAAACTGAACTGGATATCCCACACCTCACCACACAGGTGCACTGTGCTTACCCAGAGTCACTGGCCGGCGTGAACGTCCTCTCGGTTGACCTTCGCTCGTGCCAGGAGATATTTGGGGGATTCGCTTTACTCTGTACTTTATTGTTGACATTGGCCGCGACCAGCATTCCCCTGTTAAAGCATCTCTACGGTTGGGATCTGTGGTATTGCATCCAGATTTTGTGGACTGGACACAAGGGACACACTCCAGCCAACGGGAACATGGCCGATAACCAGTACGATGCGTTTGTGGTCTTTGATACGAGTAACAAAGCTGTCAGAGATTGGATCTACAAGGAGATGATTGCGAGATTGGAGAACAGGGGGAGATGGCGCTTTCGGCTTTGCCTAGAGGAGCGTGACTGGTTGCCGGGAGTATCTTGCATAGAGAATCTCCACCAGGCGGTTTACAGCAGCAGGAAGACTGTGTTTGTATTGACCAGCCCTAGTGGCTACACTCACGCAAGTGGGATTGTCCGACAAGCCTTTCTTCTGGTTCAGCAGCGGCTTCTAGATGAGAAAGTGGATGTTGCCGTTCTTGTTTTGCTGGACATTGTCTTCCCCAAGTTCAAATACCTTCAGATGAGGAAACGGCTCTGTAAGAAGTCAGTCCTGTCGTGGCCCAGGAACCCACGAGAGCAGCCGCTCTTCTGGAACGACTTGCGTGTCGCTCTTGTTTCTGACAATGTCAAAGCCTACAACAAAAATGTCACAGAGGGCTTCTTATAAAAAGGCTAAAGTGTATTGAGAATATGTTTTAAGTACTCCTGTTGTTTAGTTGAATTTTGGTCGGGGATTGTGACTGATCAGAAACATTTTAAAGTCCCCCTGTAGTCAATCATTTTATCCCTTAAAACTCATCTTTGAGCAGCAAAATTACATTTAAACAGTTTTTCCTTGGGAAAAAAAATCAGAGTACCTTAAAATATCTTGAATGTAACACGACACCCTTGGCGCATTTAGTATGCGTGGTTCTATGAATATGCAGATAAGCCCCGCCTCCACTCCCTCACTCAGAGATCCACTGGTTGACGATCACACGTTGATCTGATTGGTTACAAGGTCGTTTGTGACGTCAGAAACACCAGCGATTTCACACCGTGTTTTTGAGACTGTCTTTGGTTCACTGCAGTTTTAAGGAGGAAATACTCAGCAATGCTGTCGACTTATGAACTTACACGTGTGTGTTAAAGCGTATTAAAAACACCACATAGACACATAAACAACATTAAAAGCTGGATTTTCATCATAGGGGGACTTTTAATGGTGAATACAAAATGTCGTTTTTTTTACTATTCTTTCCACATTTGCATTTAGCTTTTGAAATACATTTTGGTATATGAAGGTTGAAACTAGATATATTTTCAATTTTAAAAATTTGTTTTTTGAGCTTCACTGGCTACAACACATATATAGCATTGAACATTTTCTAAAATGTCAGAAATACATTAATCTAAACACTTTCATCAGAAAACAGAAACAGCTGAAAGACAAAAAATAAGGACTGTCTGTTATATTTAACCCTTTTTATTATGTTGCAGATCAGTTTGACTGGTTAAAAATACTGGTTAACCTAGGAGATATATATATATATATATATATATATATTTTTATTTTTTTTTTGACTTACTTAATACTTACGTAATACTCAATGATAATCATTCACATTAAAGCGTATCTATTCTTGTGTGAGTTTTGTCCCTGAGAGAGGGTCAGATGTTAATTTCCAGTAAGATCCTCTGTCACACACCAGTGGTCAGATCTCTCTTCAGTTCCTGCAGTCTTACATGGACATGCAGAGTTTAGACTCATTTTTTGTGTGTACAACATTTCTGATGATTTTGATGTGCGTGGGTCAATTTGACCTGCATTTTCATGGTTAACCGTTACAGCTGACCTAAAATAAAAATAAAAGAACTTTAGTTTTTTTATGTCTGTTTCTCTTGTGGGGGAAAATGTTTATCAGTTCAGGAGTGTTGATTTCTCTGGGAATCGAGCGGATGATTTTGGCGTTGAGCTTCAGGAAAACACAAATAAAACAACATTTTAATTAGTTTTTTTAAAAACAAAATAGTTGCAATCCTGTTTATAGAGATTTAAAAATATATTTTTCATTATTTGTATTGAATCCAGTTAATGTCAATTCTACAACTTAAAAATCGTACCAAGAATTCAAACTAAACAAGTGTACAGAAACTTATGACTCATGGAGATTAAGCTATTTATCAATATGTTGTTTTCTGCAGATTTAATCTATTGTGTAAGTAGATTGTTCACTCATGTGCCATTGACTTTTCATTTAGCATTTTTATTCACTTTAAGACATGGTATAAATATGAAAGACTATAAACATGTGCCCATGTGTCTGAGAAGAGCGTGATGGAGTGAAAGCCTCATGAGGAACTGGTGCAGCTGTGGGACCGCAGACCTGACGTCACTCACACACTTCACTCTCAGTTCCTGGAGCTTAACTCCTTTCACTTGTAGGAAAGCCTCTAAAAATTCAATGTAATAAGACATGACTATATATGTTTTTGCACATTTATTATATGTAAGATTGTGACAAGATAAGCTATTAAGTACTTTAAAAGTGGCAGTGAAACATGGCTCAAACTCATGTGGAAGATTAAACTGAGTCTGAATTACTTCTGTAATAACATTCAGTATTGTATCATCTCATAGCCATAGCCAATTAATAATTAATTATTATACACTCAAAAAAATGATATGTTGGCTTTACTTAACTTTTTTTTGTAAACAGGTTCCACCGGTTCCACATAACTATGTTTCGTTGAAGAAACATAATATGTTCATGTAACTTCAACATCATGGAATTTGGTCATTTTAAGCGACCCAATTAAACTCTGAGCTAATGAGTTAATTAAGTGATTAATTGAGTGATGATTGAGCATTATTGAAGACACCTGATGTTAACAAGCAGAATCACTGAAGGAGAAAACCGGAATGTTTAAGTCACCATTATGGAGATCAGTGTGTGTTTTAGTTGGGCTCTTGACCATTAACTCAATAACTTTAGAATTTGTTTGGCTGTTGTACATGAGTTATAACAGCCGAATGAACAATGAACAAAGGTGATCTGATGGTGTTGGTTGTGTTTTAACATAATCATTATTTCACAATCATTTGACCTGAGTCACTGAACTTATATTAAACCCAATTTCTGAGTTAAGTTCACCTTACGGATTATGGCAGCACTGTCATTGTAGAACATACTATTTTTAGCCTTTTCAATTAAATTCAAATGATTACATGCATTGCCCAGTTTTCATTGCAGCCCCAGAATTTTATTTCAAATTGTATTTTTCACAAGTTAACTGCTAAGCATATGCATGTTTGCGAGTGCAGTGTATGAGTTATGGCTCTGCGGTGACTGATTGGTCTGTTTGAAATATGATCTCCCATCAAACGGGGCTAGTTGTCACACATGGTTTAACACTGTCCACACACGCCAGCATGACGAAACTTACTGTATTTATTAATTGCCATATCAACACTATATAGAGAAAAATTTGTGCCTAAATTCAGAAATCTTTAGAAGATATCACTGAACGTTTATTTAATAACAATGGCTACATTTCTTACTGAAGTAAATGTTTAATCTCTGTTTTTTTGTGTGTTTATTAACGACTAGACAAATCTGATATTATTTTAATCTTTATATCTTTACTAATGTTGATCTAACCACCAGAACACACTCACCGGTTTAAATCCCAGTTGTGCTCATGCGTTAATGAGCCCCTATAGAACTCTATTCTATTCTATTCTATACTTTTATGAACTCTAGACACATGAGAAAAAGGTTATTAATAATAATAATTATTATTATTATGTTTTGAACTATGCTGTATAGCCTAGAGCTGTGTTTTGCGGTGTTGTCAAACACAAAAATTTGTTTATTTTTAATTATTAAAAAATGCCATTATTTTATATGAAAAAGTTAATACTTGTATTTTACTGAGTATATATTTGTATATATTTTTGAAAATTATATGAGATATCATTTTAATCTGTCATATGGCCATAATGTGCGTGCTGTGGGGCATGTTGTCACAGTTCACTTCCATTCTCTCGGGGGAAATCAAGGAAAAACTAAACACTGTATTAATGAAAGAAAACCACATAATTGTACTAGACATGTGAAATTAATGTGGGAACAAATGGATTTACACAAACTGAGAGTCTAAGCGTTCTGTTGTGTCTAATCATGAACATCTGACTCCGGGTACAGTTGCGTAAGAACAGTAACACTTCAGACTGGGCAAGTACATGTCAACATATTCTACAAACCCGAACCTGAGATGAATTATTGATAAGGTCCGCCTGAGAGCGTTTAAAGAGCCAGATCACATTTGAGAAGGAAGGAAGCCATAGAGATGAAAAGGAAAAGAAAAATCAATGAATAAAAGATGAGACAGCGACCGGTTGCACAGTTGCTCAGCGATGACATGTATAGAAGAAATGAAGAACAAACACACACGTAGGCTATCTATCGAAACATCACTAAAGTAAGAGTTTATCCGCGGTTAAAGAGAGCTTGAGAGGACTGTTCTCCAGTTCAGGGTTAAAGCCACAGGCCGGCGGAGAGAAGCCGAGGATGAGCGGCCGGCACCCGTGTTTCCATCGAGTTCCCCCGCAGGAGTTACACCGCAGAAACCCGCTGACCGAAGCCTCGACCAGAGCCCTGAACCCCGGCCTCAGCGTCAAGGTCAGACCACACACACACACACACACACACACACACACACACACACAGACACACACACACACACACACACAGATACACAGACACACACACACAGACACACACACACACACACAGACACACACATACAGACACACACATACAGATACACAGACACACAGACACACACACACACAGACACACACATACAGATACACAGACACGCACGCACGCACACACACACACACACACACACCAGTGTAGGTCAGATCTTTAACACCTAATGTATACCATGACTGAATCTGGAGTCACCTCAGCTGTTCATGCTTTAACCAGTGTGTGTAATGCATGTCTTTGTACATGATATATCATAACCTGTGATTAATCCAAACTTAAATGGTTGTAATTCATGAATTCTGAACCCGGTGTAAAGGTGACATATTATGGCCCTTACAAGATGTAATATAAATCGATGGCATCCCCAGTGTCTGAAATTTCAGCTCAAAATTCCCCCGATCATTTATTATAGCTTGCCAAATTTGCCCATGTGAGCAAAAAACACACTGTTTTTGTGTGTGTCCCTTTAAATGCAAATGAGCTTTAGCTCCGCCTCCACCCAGAAGAGGGCGGGGTCTTCACACGAGCTTCAGAAACTCCAGCAATACCAACACAGGCCGATCTCACTCATCCAGAGTCCCAGTATAACCAGTAGCGAGTGCAGCCTTACGGAGAGACTCAGAGTTTCACTGACACAC
>JAULUF010000042.1:1045000-1095000 GCA_031834385.1 Semotilus atromaculatus | reverse complement strand
AGAGAAAGAGGTAGGCAGAGGAAGAGGTAGACAGAGGAAGAGGTAGACAGAGGTAGACAGAGGAAGAGGTAGACAGAGGAAGAGGTTTGACAGAGGAAGAGGTAGACAGAGGAAGAGGTAGACAAGACGAAGAGGTAGACAGAGGAAGAGGTAGACAGAGGAAGAGGTAGACAAGACGAAGAGGTAGACAGACGAAGAGGTAGACAGACGAAGAGGTAGACAGACGAAGAGGTAGACAGACGAAGAGGTAGACAGAGGAAGAGGTAGACAAGACGAAGAGGTAGACAGAGGAAGAGGTAGACAGAGGAAGAGGTAGACAATACGAAGAGGTAGACAGACGAAGAGGTAGACAGACGAAGAGGTAGACAGACGAAGAGGTAGACAGACGAAGAGGTAGACAAGACGAAGAGGTAGACAGACGAAGAGGTAGACAGACGAAGAGGTAGACAGACGAAGAGGTAGACAAGACGAAGAGGTAGACAGAGGAAGAGGTAGACAGAGGAAGAGGTAGACAGAGGAAGAGGTAGACAGACGAAGAGGTAGACAGACGAAGAGGTAGACAGAGGAAGAGATGGGAAGACAACATCAGAGAGGGGACAGGTCTAGAGCATCAGTTTTTTGACACAGACATTTTTGTCCACTATGGACCTGTGTTTAACTTTCTTAAATTGATGCACAAGGGTTAACGGTTTTTAGTGATTCTATATTGTTTTCAACTAATCATTGCACTCATCTGTTGTCTCTGTTTATCTGTCTCAATGTCTCAGATTGATCTGCTGAAACAGGAAGTAGTAAAGAAAGATTCTGATTCGACAACACTGCAAACGAAGCTTGACGCATTGACCAATCAGAACTCAGACTGCAAACAGCACATCGAGGTCCTGAAAGAATCTCTGACAGCCAAAGAACACAGAGCTTGTGTCCTACAGACTGAGGTCAGTCCAAACCACACACACCTCACACCACACACACTTAACACACCTCACACACACACACACACACACACACACACACACACCTCACACCACCCCCCTCACACACCTCACATACCTCACACCTCACACCTCACACAACTCACACCTCACACACCTCACACACCTCACACACCTCACAACTCACACCTCACACACCTCACACCTCACGCTTCACACACCTCACCTCACACACCTCACACACCTCACACAACTCACACCTCACACTTCACACACCTCACGCACCTGCCCCCTCCCCCCTACCCCCTCACACACCTCACACATCACACACCTCACACCTCACACACCTCACACCTCATACCTCACACACCTCACACCTCACACAACTCACAACTCACACCTCATGCTTCACACACCTCACACCTCACCTCACACACCTCACACATCACACACCTCACACACCTCACACCTCACGTACCTCACACACCTCACACAACTTACACACCTCACGCACCTCACACCTCACACACCACATACCTCACACTTCACAAACCTCACATCTCACACACCTCACACCTCACGCTTCACACACCTCACCTCACCTCACACACCTCACACTTCATGCTTCACACACCTCACACACCTCACGCTTCACACACCTCACACCTCACCTCACACACCTCATACCTCACACACCTCACACACCTCACACCTCACACCTCACACTCCTCACACTCCTCACACACCTCACACACCTCACACACCTCACACAACTCACACCTCACGCTTCACACACCTCACACACCTCACACACCTCACACACCTCACACCTCACACCTCACACTTCACACATCACACACCTCACACACCTTACGCACCTCACACCTCACACACCTCATACCTCACACACCTCACACAACTTACACCTCACACTTCACAAACCTCACACATCACACACCTCACACCTCACACACCTCACACCTCACGCTTCACTCACCTCACCTCACACACCTCACACCTCACGCTTCATGCTTCACAGACCTCACATACCTCACACACCTCACGCTTCACACACCTCACACCTCACCTCACTCACCTCATACCTCACACAACTCACACACCTCACACACCTCACACTCCTCACACACCTCACACACCTCACACAACTCACACCTCACACTTAACACACCTCCCACACCTCCCCCCTCCCCCCTCACACACCTCACACACCTCACACATCACACATCACACACACCTCACACACCTCACACCTCACACACCTCACGCACCTTCCCCCTCCCCCCTCCCCCCTCACCCCTCCCCCCTCACACACCTCACACCTCACACCTCACACTCCTCACACTCCTCACACACCTCACACAACTCACACCTCACGCTTCACACACCTCACACCTCATGCTTCACACACCTCACACCTCACATACCTCACATACCTCACACACCTCACTCTTCACACACCTCACACCTCACCTCACACACCTCATACCTCACGCTTCACCCACCTCACACCTCACGTACCTCACACACCTCACACCTCTCACACCTCACACAACTTACACACCTCACGCACCTCACACCTCATACCTCACACACCTCACACAACTCACACCTCACACTTCACACACCTCACACCTCACACACCTCACACCTCACGCTTTACACACCTCACCTCACACACCTCATGCTTCACACACCTCACACCTCACACCTCACACTTCACACACCTCACACCTCACACACCTCATGCTTCACACACCTCACACCTCACACCTCACCTCACACACCTCACACACCTCACACCTCACGTACCTCACACACCTCACACAACTTACACACCTCACGCACCTCACACCTCACACACCTCATACCTCACACACCTCACACCTCACACCTCATACCTCACACACCTCACACCTCACACCTCATGCTTCACACACCTCACACCTCACACCTCACCTCACACACCTCACACATCACACACCTCACACACCTCACACCTCACGTACCTCACACATCTCACACAACTTACACTCCTCACGCACCTCACACCTCACACACCTCACACACCTCACACAACTCACACCTCACACTTCACAAACCTCACACCTCACACACCTCACACCTCATGCTTCACACACCTCACACCTCACACCTCACACCTCACCTCACACACCTCACCTCACACCTCACACCTCACCTCACACACCTCACACATCACACACCTCACACATCACACACCTCACACCTCACACCTCACACACCTCACCTCACACACCTCACACCTCACGCACCTCACACCTCACACACCTCATACCTCACACACCTCACACACCTCACACAACTCACACCTCACACTTCACAAACCTCACACCTCACACCTCACGCTTCACTCACCTCACCTCACACACCTCACGCTTCATGCTTCACAGACCTCACATACCTCACACACCTCACGCTTCACACACCTCACACCTCACACATCTCACACACCTCACACTCCTCACACTCCTCACACACCTCACACACCTCACACAACTCACACCTCACACTTAACACACCTCCCACACCTCCCCCCTCCCCCCTCACACACCTCACACACCTCACACATCACACATCACACACACCTCACACACCTCACACCTCACACACCTCACGCACCTTCCCCCTCCCCCCTCCCCCCTCACACACCTCACACCTCACACCTCACACACCTCACATACCTCACACAACTCACACCTCATGCTTCACACACCTCACACCTCACATACCTCACACACCTCACTCTTCACACACCTCACACCTCACCTCACACACCTCATACCTCACGCTTCACCCACCTCACACCTCACACACCTCACACCTCTCACACCTCACACAACTTACACACCTCACGCACCTCACACCTCATACCTCACACACCTCACACCTCACACTTCACACACCTCACACCTCACACACCTCACACCTCACGCTTTACACACCTCACCTCACACACCTCACACACCTCATGCTTCACACACCTCACACCTCACACCTCACACTTCACACACCTCATGCTTCACACACCTCACACCTCACCTCACACACCTCACACATCACACACCTCACACACCTCACACCTCACACACCTCACACAACTTACACACCTCACGCACCTCACACACCTCATACCTCACACACCTCACACACCTCACACCTCACACCTCATGCTTCACACACCTCACACCTCACACCTCACCTCACACACCTCACACATCACACACCTCACACACCTCACACCTCACGTACCTCACACACCTCACACAACTTACACACCTCACGCACCTCACACCTCACACACCTCATACCTCACACACCTCACACACCTCACACAACTCACACCTCACACTTCACAAACCTCACACCTCACACACCTCACACCTCATGCTTCACACACCTCACACCTCACACCTCACCTCACACACCTCACACCTCACCTCACACACCTCACACATCACACACCTCACATATCACACACCTCACACCTCACATACCTCACACACCTCACACACCTCACACCTCACATACCTCACACACCTCACACCTCACGCTTCACACACCTCACACACCTCATACCTCACACACCTCACACCTCACACAACTCACACCTCACACTTCACACACCACACACACCTCACGCACCTCCCCCCTCACCCCTCACCTCACACACCTCACACATCACACACCTCACACACCTCACGCACCTCCCCCCTCCCCCCTCACACACCTCACACACCTCACACCTCATACACCTCTCACACCTCATACACCTCACTCACCTCACACCTCACACTTCACACACCTCACACCTCACGCACCTCCCCCCTCCCCCCTCACACCTCACACACCTCACACATCACACACCTCACACACCTCACACCTCTCACACCTCACACACCTCACACCTCTCACACCTCACACCTCACGTACCTCACACACCTCACACGACTTTCACACCTCACACACCTCACACACCTCACATACCTCACACACCTCACACACCTGTGAGGTGTGAGGTATGTATATATATATATATATATATATATATGTTGTAGTTATAATATATATTTCCACTCGTCCATTCACTGCCCATGATTTTTATAAAATAGTGACAAATAAAGAAGCAGCTCAAAGCCCACAGATAAAAGCCATGTTTGAGGATTGCCTTTGCTTCTGAAGGTAGACGCTCTGCGTGTACGTCTGGAGGAGAGAGAGTCGTTCCTCAACAGAAAGAGCAAACAGATCCAGGATCTTATAGAAGAGAAGGGAACTCTGAACAGTGAGATATGTGACCTGAAGGACATGCTGGAGGTCAAGGAGAAGAAGATCCACATCCTGCAGAAAAAGGTACACAAGACATGTTTGAAAAGCACTGCTGACTGTTGCATATGTGAGACTCCACCCACAACTGTTGACAATCTCCTCCCTATTAGCACAGACCCCTCCCACAACTATTGACAAACTCCTCCCTATTAGCACAGACCCCTCCCACAACTGCCGACAAACTCCTCTCTATTAACACAGACCCCTCCCACAACTGTTGACAAACTCCTCCCTATTAACACAGACCCCTCCCACAACTGTTGACAAACTCCTCCCTATTAGCACAGACCCCTCCCACAACTGTTGACAAACTCCTCCCTATTAGCACAGACCCCTCCCACAACTATTGACAAACTCCTCCCTATTAACACAGACCCCTCCCATAACTGCCGACAAACTCCTCCCTATTAACACAGACCCCTCCCACAACTGTTGACAAACTCCTCCCTATTAGCACAGACTCCTCCCACAACTGCCGACAAACTCCTCCCTATTAACACAGACCCCTCCCACAACTGCCGACAAACTCCTCCCTATTAGCACAGACCCCTCCCACAACTGTTGACAAACTCCTCCCTATTAACACAGACCCCTCCCACAACTGCCGACAAACTCTTCCCTATTAGCACAGACCCCTCCCACAACTGTTGACAAACTCCTCCCTATTAGCACAGACCCCTCCCACAACTGTTGACAAACTCTTCCCTATTAACACAGACCCCTCCCACAACTGTTGACAAACTCCTCCCTATTAGCACAGACCCATCCCACAACTGTTGACAAACTCCTCCCTATTAGCACAGACCCCTCCCACAACTGCTGACAAACTCCTCCCTATTAACACAGACCCCTCCCACAACTGTTGACAAACTCCTCCCTATTAGCACAGACCCCTCCCACAACTGTTGACAAACTCCTCCCTATTAGCACAGACTCCTCCCACAACTGCTGACAAACTCCTCCCTATTAACACAGACCCCTCCCACAACTGCAGACAAACTCCTCCCTATTAACACAGACCCCTCCCACAACTGTTGACAAACTCCTCCCTATTAGCACAGACCCCTCCCACAACTGCCGACAAACTCCTCCCTATTAGCACAGACCCCTCCCACAACTGTTGACAAACTCCTCCCTATTAGCACAGACCCCTCCCACAACTGTTGACAAACTCCTCCCTATTAACACAGACCCCTCCCACAACTGTTGACAAACTCCTCCCTATTAGCACAGACCCCTCCCACAACTGTTGACAAACTCCTCCCTATTAACACAGACCCCTCCCACAACTGTTGACAAACTCCTCCCTATTAGCACAGACCCCTCCCACAACTGTTGACAAACTCCTCCCTATTAGCACAGACTCCTCCCACAACTGCTGACAAACTCCTCCCTATTAACACAGACCCCTCCCACAACTGTTGACAAACTCCTTCCTATTAGCACAGACCCCTCCCACAACTGCTGACAAACTCCTCCCTATTAACACAGACCCCTCCCACAACTGTTGACAAACTCCTCCCTATTAGCACAGACCCCTCCCACAACTGCCGACAAACTCCTCCCTATTAGCACAGACCCCTCCCACAACTGTTGACAAACTCCTCCCTATTAGCACAGACCCCTCCCACAACTGTTGACAAACTCCTCCCTATTAACACAGACCCCTCCCACAACTGCCGACAAACTCCTCCCTATTAGCACAGACCCCTCCCACAACTGCCGACAAACTCCTCCCTATTAGCACAGACCCCTCCCACAACTATTGACAAACTCCTCCCTATTGTACTGATAAAGGCCAGTTTCTGTTCAGACCCACAACAGCTGCAAATCTGTGACTGGTTTCATATTTCCTCTTATCCATCTCTTCTTTTTCTTCTTCTGCTTCTTCAACTTGGTCAATGCTTGGCAAGAAAAACAAAATAGAAAAAGTGAGTGTTGCTGAATTCCAGATAATGTGTTAAAAACACACTAAACACACAGTCTCAAACCGAATGACAGATAACCTTTTAAGAGGTTTAGAAAACCTTTTTCCAGAATATATGTTAAATTTAAGATGAAACTGACTGTACACTGTATATTTCTGTTCTAAAATGCTGCTGTGAGGTCTGCAAAGATGAAATGATTTACTGAGTCTGGTGTTGAAGAAACTGAATGTCTGTTCTGCACAATTCCCAGACCTGAAACTATCAGACAATCCTGCACAGACATGTCCACCAAATATTCCATAGACCAGAAGATATGTCACAGATATGATACTGGGATGTTTTTGACACTAAATATGAAGAATATCTACATCTCAATAATGCTTCAAACGTCAGAATGTGACTTGTGAGGATGTGGTACAAATTGAGGCGGCTTAGACCGGTCATAATCGTGAGTCCTGTGGCTGTTTCAGTGGTGTATCTGCATACGTAATTGGAGCCAAACTCTCTCAATTTAGGACACAAATGTTCTGAGTTTAGAGCCCCACAGAGAGAGTCTTGTTTAAACACACACCAATGCAGCAATTCTCTCACAATCCCACAGATGCTCTCAATTACAACCAAATTCTCATGGAAATCTGGAGCATATCTCGCCTAGAGACAGTTTGCAATGGACACACATAGATCAGAAACTGGAGGTTAATCTGAACACATGATACACTGTAAACGTATCAAGGGCATGGTATGCATATAAAAAAAATATGGGCATATAAAAGAAATGCTTTTATTCACTCTTTTTATCTCCCAATCCACTGCAAATCAAATATCAACTCATTATTGTTTTGTTTTTTGCATGGTCTTTTTGAGTTTTACTAACTCAAATAAGTTAGTTGAGATAATTTTCTCCTTATTTTGTCAATTCAAATACATTGCACAAATCAATTGGCAAAGCAAATTAAGTTTAGTTTAATCAAAATTCAAAAGATCCCACACCTAATATTACTTTTCTGAAATGTAAATTAAAATAAAATCAAAGCAAGCTGACGGAGGTCACACATATATCAATCATATTTAAAGCACATACCAAGGTTGTTCTAGATTAAGCAAATTGTCAAAGTGCTTTAATTGAGAAAAACAGGTTGTGCATGAACACACACACACACACACACACACACACACACACACACACACACAAAAATAATCATGGACATGATTCGAAAAGGCTAAATGGTCCTGAAAAATATAGTCGCTCTTGTGCTCCTCGCGGTCAGAAATGAGCGAATTAGAAATGAATGGGAGACAAAGTTCCTCTAGTGGAAGCGTTCGGTACTGCAGAACAACATCTCATGAACACTCATTTACTGAGATCTCAGGCTCACATTTGGAACACAACTTCCAAAGGGTTTTGATTTTTTGAGTAAAACATGTTTTTGAAAATATATATTTCATATAAAAATTTAAAATAGTATTTTTGTGAACTCTTTTTGTGAAATTTTAAAACTTTTTCACTTACACTTTGTATTTGAAAATAGATCAAACTTAAGTATGTCCTCTAAAACGCATTCAAGATTTACCACAGTGTAATTTATTACTTCAATTTAATTTTCAGGTCTATGCACAAAAGTGAATAAATTCATTATAAATACAGCGTAAATATAATTTAGTACAATAAAATCCCCTAAAAATACAAAATATTAAATAAAAAAAGAATGTAATATAGTACATTAATTTCTTTTAAATAAAAAAAGTCAGTCATTTTTTACCTGGGGTTAAATATATCAAGTGAGTAAAACCGTGCAGAAACACAAACGGCATCTTTTCTGAAGCTGTAACTGAAGTGATGTAACCAGTTCCTGGAGATGGATGATTATTATTGGTAGTAGTTGTATTTCTTTTTTTAATTCGGCCCATGCAAGGTTTATGTTAAGTATGTATCCTCAGAATGAGTCTGCAAATGAAGTGTTAAGAGTAATTAATTGTGTGTCAGTCTGAGAACCTGCAGGAGCAGCTGAAGGACCGGGAGAAACAGCTGGAGGGTCTGGGGAACCGAGTGACGTCTCTGCAGAACGACTCCAGCAACACCGACACCGCTCTCATTACACTGGAGGAGGCTCTCTCGGAGAAGGTGCTTGTGTTCAGCTCCACACACACACACACACACACACACTCCAGCAACACCGACACCGCTCTCATTACACTGGAGGAGGCTCTCTCGGAGAAGGTGCTCGTGTTCAGCTCCACACACACACACACACACACACACTCCAGCAACACCGACACCGCTCTCATTACACTGGAGGAGGCTCTCTCGGAGAAGGTGCTCGTGTTCAGCTCCACACACACACACACACACACAACGACTCCAGCAACACCGACACCGCTCTCATTACACTGGAGGAGGCTCTCTCGGAGAAGGTGCTCGTGTTCAGCTCCACACACACACACACACACACACACACACACTCCAGCAACACCGACACCGCTCTCATTACACTGGAGGAGGCTCTCTCGGAGAAGGTGCTCGTGTTCAGCTCCACACACACACACACACACACACACACACAACGACTCCAGCAACACCGACACCGCTCTCATTACACTGGAGGAGGCTCTCTCGGAGAAGGTGCTCGTGTTCAGCTCCACACACACACACACACACACACACACACAACGACTCCAGCAACACCGACACCGCTCTCATTACACTGGAGGAGGCTCTCTCGGAGAAGGTGCTCGTGTTCAGCTCCACACACACACACACACACACACACTCCAGCAACACCGACACCGCTCTCATTACACTGGAGGAGGCTCTCTCGGAGAAGGTGCTCGTGTTCAGCTCCACACACACACACACACACACACACACACACACACACACACTCCAGCAACACCGACACCGCTCTCATTACACTGGAGGAGGCTCTCTCGGAGAAGGTGCTCGTGTTCAGCTCCACACACACACACACACACACACACACACAACGACTCCAGCAACACCGACACCGCTCTCATTACACTGGAGGAGGCTCTCTCGGAGAAGGTGCTCGTGTTCAGCTCCACACACACACACACACACACACACTCCAGCAACACCGACACCGCTCTCATTACACTGGAGGAGGCTCTCTCGGAGAAGGTGCTCGTGTTCAGCTCCACACACACACACACACACACACACACACAACGACTCCAGCAACACCGACACCGCTCTCATTACACTGGAGGAGGCTCTCTCGGAGAAGGTGCTCGTGTTCAGCTCCACACACACACACACACACACACACACAACGACTCCAGCAACACCGACACCGCTCTCATTACACTGGAGGAGGCTCTCTCGGAGAAGGTGCTCGTGTTCAGCTCCACACACACACACACACACACACACACACACACACACACACACACACACACACACACACACACACACACACACTCCAGCAACACCGACACCGCTCTCATTACACTGGAGGAGGCTCTCTCGGAGAAGGTGCTCGTGTTCAGCTCCACACACACACACACACACACACACACACACACACTCCAGCAACACCGACACCGCTCTCATTACACTGGAGGAGGCTCTCTCGGAGAAGGTGCTCGTGTTCAGCTCCACACACACACACACACACACACACACACTCCAGCAACACCGACACCGCTCTCATTACACTGGAGGAGGCTCTCTCGGAGAAGGTGCTCGTGTTCAGCTCCACACACACACACACACACACACACACACACACAACGACTCCAGCAACACCGACACCGCTCTCATTACACTGGAGGAGGCTCTCTCGGAGAAGGTGCTCGTGTTCAGCTCCACACACACACACACACACACACACACACACACACTCCAGCAACACCGACACCGCTCTCATTACACTGGAGGAGGCTCTCTCGGAGAAGGTGCTTGTGTTCAGCTCCACACACACACACACACACACACACACTCCAGCAACACCGACACCGCTCTCATTACACTGGAGGAGGCTCTCTCGGAGAAGGTGCTTGTGTTCAGCTCCACACACACACACACACACACACACTCCAGCAACACCGACACCGCTCTCATTACACTGGAGGAGGCTCTCTCGGAGAAGGTGCTTGTGTTCAGCTCCACACACACACACACACACACACATGTTGTGTTTTCATGTTTTATGGGGACTTTCCATAGACATAATGATTTTTATACTGTACAGACTGTATATTCTGTCCCCTTTCACTGCCCCTGTCCCTAAACCTACCCATCACAGGAGACATTCTGCATTTTTACATTTTCAAACAACATCACTTAGTGTGATTTATACGCTGATTTCCTCATGGGGACCAAAAAATGTCCCCACACAAACAAGGATTTCGGATATTGCCATCCTTGTGGGGACATTTTGTCCCCATAACGTAGGGTTTACCAGGCCACACACACAGACACACACACACACACACACACACACACACACACACACACTTACCTGAAGAGTTGATCTCCGACAAACCCGCCTGGGAGTTCCTAGAGATCCTGAGACATTGATCAGCTGTATCAATAGAGTTTCTGGAGCTAAAGTTTGCTCAGATATTTTTTAAGAAAATAAAATTTGCCCTGCACTGAAGCACCATCTTTGTTCTTGAAGAGGACCAAAAAAAAAAAATAATGTACTGGATGCAAATGACTAACCACTACTTTATCTTCTGTGACAGATAGAAGAGGCAGAAATGCATAAGAATGAAAATAAGGAACTGAAGAGCAAACTCGCCGCCCTACAAGAGCGTCTCTCAGACAAAGAGGTGCGTGAGAGACATCCGAGGAAAACCTTCTCTGGGTCACCGCAGCTTTCTGAATGTCTGTGTTGGACACACAGCAAACACGTTGTTCGGGTCTTGGTTGGAATTATGATGAGATGAGACTAAAGAGTTTCTCAGAATTTCAGTCCAAGATCCTGTAATCCAGTTAAACTGCACGATGGCTCAGGTTGTAATGTTTTTGGTCGTGGAGAGAGAGAGAGAGAGATGAACTGAAATATAGAGTTAGAAATACAACTAAACAAGACACAGGTGAACATCATCAGAAACCCTGTAAATGAAACCTAAAGAAGTAAAAAAGGAAAGGTCCAGGTGAGAGACATTCAAGCTGTTCTCCTTATTACTAGTCAGTGTACCATCAGAACGATCCTGAAACTGATATTTCAAGGTCAAAATAATCTGAATATAGTTGCTTTAAGTCAATGATTACTCTTTTGGCTCACAAAACAATCTAAACAATCAACCGCTCACGAATGCCTGGCCAACTGCGGCTCATTAGTAATCATGCCACATGCGTTTAGACAAAGTGATTTGATGAAACCAAAACTATGGTGAAACAGCAGCCAATGGGATTACTGCATGCGCGTTAGTCTAAGGAGCTGTTTACGCGTCACAGTTTCAGCTAAAAACATAAAACTTTTTATGTGTTTTGGCCGTTCATTTACACCACAACGGTGCTTTGGGTGCCTGAAAACACAAAGTTTTGAAAACGAGTTTCAAAGTGCAAGTTTTTGAAAACGGTCTCTGTGTAAACAACAAAAACGTGAATCTCTGAAGACGATGACGTCATGCACGTGTATTACATGTTCAGTCTATAGTGTTTCATCGCCATCTACTGGCCTGGCAGCAGAATACAGCGTTTTTAGTCGTTTATGTGGATCCCTGTGAATGGGGATCGTTTTAACAATGATGTCATCAGTACGCGGAAAACTCAAAGGAAAAACTTCTCCGGTCTCTGGTGCTCGAAGAATTGTACGTTTTGTTTTTTTTCTCATTTTTTACTTCATTGAAATGGTACGAAACTTGGTAAAAGTTTTAGCACTTGCCATGTGAAAAAAATAAATAAATCATGGACATGATTAAAAAAAGTTAAATGGTCCTGAAAAAAATAAATGAGCGCGGTCAGAAATGAGCACATTAGAAATGAATGCGAGACGAAGTTCCTCTAGTGGAAGCGTTCGGTACTGCAGCCGAACAACATCTCACTGAACGCTCATTTATTGAGATGATAACCTCACATTTGGAACACAACTTGTTTAGATTTATGGCTTCGATTTTCTACCAGTTTTACATTTACATTTACATTTAGTCATTTAGCAGACGCTTTTATCCAAAGCGACTTACAACCGAGGACTAAAGGAAGCGAGTCATCGGGAAAACGCAAAGAACAACATAAGAAGTATTCAAAATACAAAGTTCAGGCATTACTCAGAGTAGTAAAAATCAGACAAGGGGAAGGGATTTTTTTTAATTTATTTTTTTATGTTAAGTGCTAATGTTATGTTAAGTCCTTATGTTAAGTGCTTTTTATGTTAAGTGCTTTTTTATGTTAAGTGCTCAGTGTTTTAGAGTAAAATGTGATTTTGAAAATATATATTTCATATAAAAATTGAAAATAGCATTTTTGTGCATTTCTCATAACAATACACGTAAAATTCTGTTAGTTTTTTTAAGTTCACTTTTTTTTTAATGTTCACTTCAGCAATAATCTGCCAAGTGTCATCTTTGAAATGAGATCAAACTTAAGTCTGTGTTTTAAAGTGTTTACGACTTTAATAAATTACACCAGTTTAAGTTGCAAGTCTATGCTCAAAAAGTGAATAAATGTATTATAAATACAGTGTAAATATATAAAAATCCCTTAAAAATACAAAATATTACTTAAAAAACATCAAAATAAAATAAAGTACATTCATTTCATTGAAAAAAGAATTGAGCGACACGCGAGGATCACCAGAGAAGCGTATCGCTGTCGTGTAAACATGCCCTGTATCCGCCTTATAGCCGAGATCATATCAGATTCAAGAGCTTCTGTTCCTTTCTGTAAAATGGCAGAGGTTTAGCTGGCCAGACTGTTGCTGCTTCTTAGTTCCACACCCAATTTTTGGGACTAAATTGCATAATTACTTTTGCGAATTGGGTTATAAAACAAATATGTGCAATTAATGAACACCGTCAGCGGGTGCAGTTCATTCTTAAAGACCCCTTGGTGTCACAGTCCCTGGGAGAGCTCGATATTCCCTTATCCTGTTTTCCTATGAAAAAAGAGAGAGACTAAATATGTCCTCATCTCCCCGTTATCCCTTTTTGTTCATCGTGTCGAGGCAATCAAAGTTTATGTGAATGTTTCTTTTCTATTCTCTTGAGTAAACAGACATCAATCTAGGATAATTATACCTTCTTGTCTTTTGACATGGTGCCACATGTAGTGTCGGTTTCACAAGAGGAGCATTCATAAACACCCTGAGACTTTACAGTGCTAATAACAGCATCAGCTGATCAACAGGAGCCAATGATAATAACGGGACACAGCCCACAGGCCTCCGCACAGTTACTGGACGGGATTTATTGCTTTGTTGCAGTTATGAGTAACATCATGTTCAAACTAAGATTAAGAAAGTCACTATAGGCAAAAACATATATAGGTGAAACTCGAAAAATTAGAATATCATTTATTTCAGTAATTCAACTTAAAAGGTGAAACTAATATATTATGTAGACTCATTACATGCAAAGTGAGATATGTCAAGCCTTTATTTCTTATAATTTTGATGATTATGGCTTACAGCTATGAAAACCTTTTCACAATATTCTAATTTTGAATTTGGGGTTTCATAAAATGAAATATCTCACTTTGCATGTAATGAGTCTATATAACATATTAGTTTCACCTTTTAAGTTGAATTACTGAAATAAATGAACTTTTGCACGATATTCTAATTTTTCGAGTTTCACTAGTATGATTTTGGTTGGTTAAATTTTAATCAGTGTCTGTGTTTGTTCTACATCTAAAGCCTTTATTTATAGATATGGTACGCAACCCACTCATAACTCATACCATAACTTTTAATTAAGTGAACAAACAACATTACAATTATACAACTGTACTTTATGATAGAATATCTAAACAAGCATTCATGATGGTAAGATTTTATTTTTCTATTAGTAATAGATGGAACAAAATATCGTCTCAACACATTTGATGAATGGCTATACTATTGTTCATTTAATAATTTTATCTGAATGCCAACATTTGTACGATTTAGGGTACGTTTACACATACTTTTACACAACTTTTGTCAAAATGATCCACATTCCCACGGGTCCGTGAAATGGTTAAAAACGCTGTGTTCTGCAGTGAGGCCAGTAGATGGCGATGTCACGGAGTAAAAAACACTGCGAGCCTATAGACGTAACACACGTTGGACCAGAAAAAACCTCGTCTAAAGTCAGTGGCTCGTTGCTCGTTGTTCATAATGCTATTTTAAGCGCGCATGCTTGGCCATAATGTAGCGGGTGCACAACACGCATACACTTTGATTCTGTCATCAACACAGATGCAGCAGTTTTTATTTTTGCAAATCATACATTATAACAAAGAAAAATATTAACACATGAGGGAAATCATTGTGGTGTCCAAGATGTAAAAAAATGTAGGCCTAAATCTAGCTTACACATTTACCCAAATTTTTCAGGCTAATTGTAGTAATGACGGATCAGACCAATAGTGGCAAGACACATATGTTTAAAAGGACATCTGACAAATTAGTTTGTCCGTCAAGAACCAGGAAAAAAAAAATCTGAAGACTGCAAAATCAGATTTACCATAATGTAAGTACAGTAAAAACCGTACTCTTTAACTTACCAGTTAAGTTGAGCTTTCTCATATTTTTTTCTATTGCACAGTGAGATGGAGTATCTCCCCATCCCCATACAACGTCACTTCTCTGTCTTTCACTGCCCTGACGAGAACGTCGGTCTCCTCGGCTGTGAACCGCTCCTGGCGTGCGCCTGGTAAATGCGCCGTAATAATAACAATCCACCATGCAACTTGCACACCTGCTCTTAAAGGGTATGTTGGATGACGCTCTGATTGGTTTATTCCAAGTTACGCCCAAACCACACCTATGAATAATGAAGCTACTTCAGACCAACCCCCTTTTAAACTTGCGTCGGCCGCAAGAGTCGTTTATCCCGCCGGTAAAATAGCAACAGCGCCCGAGACCCGCCCACAAAGTTACTTGCGCTTTGCGCTTGATACTTGCGTTTCAGATCGTTAAAATAGGGCCCACGATGTCACTGTTTTCACAAATTCATGTTTTTGTAGTTTACAAAGAGATGATAACAGTCTCGTTTTCAAAAACTTGAAAAAAACAAAAACACTTAAAACACTTTAAAACCCGTTTAAAAAGTTTGCGTTTTCAGGCCCCCAGAACGCTATTGTCGTGTAAATGAACGGCCAAAACGCATAAAAAAAATTCTGTATTTAGTTGAAAACTATGTTGTGTAAACTCAAAACAGGTTTGAGTTTAATCGATCTAATTTTGTGATCTGTGACATGTATTATGTTGAACATCATGTTTTGTGTCTGTTAATCTGGGCTTTGTCGGCTCATTCATGTTTTTAGATTAGTGGAATAATGATTTCCATTACACGAGAGTAGATGTTAAAACTTCATGCTGATTTGTACTCGGCTTTCGCCAAGATAAGCAACACTAAGACGTAGCTTTACAGTAAACTATGCTTCTCCATCCATTTACGCTTCTTTCCATATGAGGGTGTGACTCCCCTTCTGTCCGGCGTTAACGGCTGCAGTGTACTTGGCGCCTCAGCACACACGACGGCTGCAACTACAGTGTGGTCTCCCTAGTGGACCAACACGACAACCGTCTGGATTGAGCCGAGTAGGGGACATCTCTAGGGTCTTCAAGTGGGCACCTTCCGTCCTCAGTGTTTCGTCGACTAGCCCACGACACCTCAAGAGGGCTCGACAGTGACTCTGGCGTCCCAGAGTCACCCCCCTCCGTCCCCCACTCAACTCAGCCCAGCTTACTGACCTCTACATCCCTCCTGCTGCTGAGACCTAACCACAATCTCACTATCTCTCCGCAACCCAACCATACGCGCCAACCCGATTGACTAAGGCTGTCGAGCCCCACTGGTGCGTTAAAGCAGTTACAGTGGCAACGGTTCCGTATGGCATACCACCTACCGCAAAACACAATATCTGCCCAACCACCCGTCATTCTATACTATACAACCTATACAAATTGTATAGTATACTATACAACCTATACTATACAACCTATACAAATAAACCAACAGACTCTTCAAGTTTTTCAAGAATTCTACGAAACCGTAGCGTGGCGGCCTGTACCTTGCCAGCTAGAATCTTTCCGTCTCAACCACAGCCAGTTGCTGCTCCTTTCTGCTGCTTCAGATAAGTTCTTTACTGTGCGACGCAACTCTTGGCCGCTGAATCCGACGTCTCTGAGGAACCGGGTTGTAGAGTGTGCCACAAAACCTCGACAACCCACTTCCACTGGATAAACCTGGACTCTCCATCCTCGCTGTTCTGCTTCAGTGGCCAAATGAGCATACCGCAGTTTCTTCCTCTCATATGCCTCATCTACAGCATCCTCCCATGGCACTGTCAACTCTATCAGTTGAACAATGCGTGCTGATCCAGACCACAAAACAATGTCTGGTCGTAGGTTAGTGGTGGCAATCTCAGGTGGAAAAATAAGCCGTTGATCAAGATCAGCCAGCATCTTCCAGTCCCTAGCAGCTTCCAGTTGTCCTGGCCGAGAATTGGTGTTAACACCTTTTCTTGGTGGTTGCTCGCCTGGGCGGAGGAATGTTGTCTTCTGCGTGTAATGTTTTGCTAGAACAGGCGGCAACTTATTGGTCATACTACGCTTGCCTTCCAATGCTAAAGCCAAACATCTCAGTACTTGGTCATGGCGCCAAGTAAACCGACCTTGGCTAAGAGCCACCTTACATCCTGTCAAAATGTGCCTTAATGTGGCAGGTGATGAACACAAAGGACAAGAGGGATCCTCTCCTACCCAGAGGTTTAGGTTCTGCGGTGATGGGAGAACATCATATGTGTAATCATGTGTCATCATACCTAATGTAAAAATTAGATGTAAAGTGTAAAGATAAAATTAGACCTTTGGGGTAAGATGAACCACCCAGAATTGGCACAGATGGACCAGAGCGGCATGTTTTTTTTTTGTTTAGTTCTTACTGTAATTCGTGGGGTAAAAAAATCCACTAATTAGATCATCTTTGCTTTTTATTAAAAACCTATAGGCTAATTGAGTGAAATCATTCAATTTGAATTCATAGTGTTGCTATTATGACACATTTTCGATAATATATGGGCTAATAAATATGTAAATATTTATATTTACATACACAAGTCATAGATTTAATGTACATTTCAGATTATTCTCTGTCTGTGGTTTGTATGTCAGTCAATGAAATTCCTGAATCTAGTGTTTTCAGAGTATTTCTGATGTAGACTGTGTTGTGTGTGTTTGTCTGGAGGGAAGGTGTGTGAAGCGGAGTGTGTTGCTCGCTGGAACCCGGAGCTGTCGGAGCGAGTGCAGGTTCTCCAGACCGAAGCGGTCCGTCATAAAGAGCGAGAGGAGACGTGTGATGCTGAAGTGCAGAGAGTGCTGGCTCTCCTGCGGGACCTGCAGTCTGAGCGCCTGGAGCAGGACAAGAGGATCCTGCAGCTGGAGAGGTACAGGACCACCCCATCTCCTGCAGCTAAAGGGACGTTCACCCAAACATGAACATTAGCCCTCGCCCTCAAGCCGTCCTGGGTGTATATGACATTCTTCTTTCAGACGAATACAATCAGCTACATAAAAAAAATGTCCTGCTCTTCCAAGCTTATTACGGTGACCGGGAGGGGACATGTTCGGTTCACTTATTTTTGTCGTGGCCACAACATATAAACTCGTGGGAACGTGATGTTAAGTCGTGGGAACGTGATAATATCTCGTGGGAACGTCATATTAAGTCGTGGCCATGAGATCATTTTGTTGAGGTAACGACATAATTATGTCGTGGCCACGCGATGCAAAGTCGTAGCCTCGAGATCACATGTTGAGGGAACGATATATTTTTCTCGTGTCCACGACTTCATATTTTGAGAGAACGACATCTATTTGTCGTGGCCACGAGTTATGTTGAGGGAGCCACAGCGGCCAATACTGTAACCGTACCATAGCATAGACTCACTGGGCTACAGCAGAGATGGAGATGACAGAAGAAATAACATTTTACTTTAAATTAGGAATGTCATATAAATATATAGTGCGGTCTTTGGCATTAAGACATGGGTACGTTATAAGTGAAAGACACCCGAGTTCGATATTCGCATTTTAGGGACCGTCTCAAAATTACATGCGACATTGGCATAAACGTTTCCAACTTCAATAGCATTTGAAGACAATGACTTACAGTCATAAAACCAACTGTACATTGTTCACCCAGGCCTCATGTATGATGCACACCTTTTAGATTTTTGATATTTATGACAATAAACTGCTAAATCATATGCAAATATTGCTATGTATTGCACTACTGTATGGAATCATACAGAATATGACAATATTTAAAGCTCAATAGCATTTGAAGACAATGACTTACAGTCATAAAACCAATTGTACATTGTTCATCTAGGTGACAGGTATGTGACAGTATTGAAATACATAGCAATATTTGCATGTGATTTAACAGTTTTTAACAGACTTTGCATCGCGTGGCCACGACATAATTATGTCGTTACCTCAACAAAATGATCTCATGGCCACGACTTAATATGACGTTCCCACGAGATATTATCACGTTCCCACGACTTAACATCACGTTCCCACGAGTTTATATGTTGTGGCCACGACAAAAATAAGTGAACCGAACATGTCCCCTCCCGGTCACCGTAGAATGGCAGTGAATGGTTGTTTCTGTTTTGAAGTCCATAAAAGTGCATCTATCCATCATAAAAGTGCGTCTATCCATGGAAAAGTGCATCTATCCATCATAAAAGTGCGTCTATCCATGGAAAAGTGCATCTATCCATCATAAAAGTGCATCTATCCATGGAAAAGTGCATCTATCCATCATAAAAGTGCATCTATCCAGGGAAAAGTGCATCTATCCATGATAAAAGTGCATCTATCCATGATAAAAGTGCATCTATCCATGATAAAAGTGCATCTATCCATGGAAAAAGTGCATCTATCCATGATAAAAGTTCATCTGTCCATCATAAAAGTGCATCTATCCATCATAAAAGTGCATCTATCCAGGGAAAAGTGCAGCTGTCCATCATAAAAGTGCATCTGTCCATCATAAAAGTGCAGCTGTCCATCATAAAAGTGCATCTGTCCATAATAAAAGTGCATCTATCCATGGAAAAAGTTAATCTGTCCATCATAAAAGTGCATCTATCCATCATAAAAGTGCAGCTGTCCATCATAAAAGTGCATCTGTCCATAATAAAAGTGCATCTATCCATGGAAAAAGTTCATCTGTCCATCATAAAAGTGCATCTATCCATCATAAAAGTGCATCTATCCATCATAAAAGTGCCTCTATCCATCATAAAAGTGCATCTGTCCGGATTTTAATAATCAAACTCAGGAACCACGACACACGCTACACATTAACAATAACGGACAAGGAGTGAGGGAGAACACAGGGTTTAAATATACAGAGAACAGATTAGGGGAACAAGGCACAGCTGGGGCAAATGAACTAGACACAGGGAACTGAACACAAACGAGGAGCGGGAAGAAAATTCAAAATGCCGGACAGACATTTTGACCGACTATGGCATAATATGTTTGTAAAATACAGCATTTTATGACAAAAATGATGTCAAATGATGAGTTTTATCATTTTTGAGCAAACCGTTCAGAATTTACAAGCAAATATAACCATTTTTCATATCTCCTGACCAGTAGGTGGCGCTGTGCTTGTAATGACATGCACTAAGACTTTTCTCAATCCACTAAAGCATTGATCGGATGAACCGTCTTGGTTTTTCGGAAAGTTCAAAATGTTGAATGAATGGAATCGTCATGAGCCAAGGAATCAAGGACAAATAATTTAGTTTTTAGCCTTTACAGTTCAAAAGTTATTAGCATAAACATAAGTGCAACTTTGGACAGTTGGTGGCGCTAGAGCGACTGAGATAGAGACTCCAAATTCGCTGTAAGTATTGTTGAGGCTGTCATCTATCTGTGAAGAAGAAGAAGGAGAAAACTAATAGATAGAAACATCAGTTATAATAGCTCCAAAAATGTTGAGAAGAAAAATAGAAGTCTTTCATTATTCAGCTCAAGATATTTGTTCAAATCCTCAACAGTGGCAACCAAACAATGTGATACAACACCTATAAAACAGCTGAAATATACTGTGTGTTGCAGACAAGTGAAGGAGCAGAACCTAAATCCGTGTGTGAACCCAGGCCAAGCTGGAGAAATGACTCCCAATACTCAAACACAGGTAAGAGTTCTCTACAGTTCTCTACAGTTACAGTTCTCTACAGTTCTCTACAGTTACAGTTCTCTACAGTTCTCTACAGTTACAGTTCTCTACAGTTCTCTACAGTTACAGTTCTCTACAGTTACAGTTCTCTACAGTTCTCTACAGTTACAGTTCTCTACAGTTCTCTACAGTTACAGTTCTCTACAGTTCTCTACAGTTACAGTTCTCTACAGTTACAGTTCTCTACAGTTACAGTTCTCTACAGTTCTCTACAGTTACAGTTCTCTACAGTTCTCTACAGTTACAGTTCTCTACAGTTACAGTTATCTACAGTTCTCTACAGTTACAGTTCTCTACAGTTCTCTACAGTTACAGTTCTCTACAGTTACAATTCTCTACAGTTACAGTTCTCTACAGTTCTCTACAGTTACAGTTCTCTACAGTTACAGTTCTCTGCAGTTACAATTACAGTTACAATTACAGTTACAGTTCTCTACAGTTAC
This sequence comes from Semotilus atromaculatus, assembly GCA_031834385.1. Taxonomy (NCBI): domain Eukaryota; kingdom Metazoa; phylum Chordata; class Actinopteri; order Cypriniformes; family Leuciscidae; genus Semotilus; species Semotilus atromaculatus. Next base: position 1,072,941 of record JAULUF010000042.1, on the reverse strand, counting down.
AATTACAGTTACAATTACAGTTACAGTTCTCTACAGTTACAGTTCTCTACAGTTCTCTACAGTTCTCTACAGTTACAGTTCTCTACAGTTCTCTACAGTTACAGTTCTCTACAGTTCTCTACAGTTACAGTTCTCTACAGTTCTCTACAGTTACAGTTCTCTACAGTTACAGTTCTCTACAGTTCTCTACAGTTACAGTTCTCTACAGTTCTCTACAGTTACAGTTCTCTACAGTTACAGTTATCTACAGTTCTCTACAGTTACAGTTCTCTACAGTTCTCTACAGTTACAGTTCTCTACAGTTCTCTACAGTTACAATTCTCTACAGTTACAGTTCTCTACAGTTCTCTACAGTTACAGTTCTCTACAGTTACAGTTCTCTACAGTTACAGTTCTCTACAGTTCTCTACAGTTACAATTCTCTACAGTTACAGTTCTCTACAGTTCTCTACAGTTACAGTTCTCTACAGTTACAGTTCTCTACAGTTCTCTACAGTTACAATTCTCTACAGTTACAGTTATCTACAGTTCTCTACAGTTACAGTTCTCTACAGTTCTCTACAGTTACAGTTCTCTACAGTTCTCTACAGTTACAGTTCTCTACAGTTACAATTACAGTTACAATTACAGTTACAGTTCTCTACAGTTACAATTACAGTTACAATTACAGTTACAGTTCTCTACAGTTCTCTACAGTTACAGTTCTCTACAGTTACAGTTCTCTACAGTTCTTTACAGTTACAGTTCTCTACAGTTCTCTACAGTTACAGTTCTCTACAGTTCTCTACAGTTCCCTATCAGGAACATCGAGCTGCGTGAAAACGCTGCGGGAACGCTTCTAGCGTTGTGCGTCTTGAAGCATAGTATGGAATCAGCCAACGGCGAGACGGAACGTCACGAGTGACGTCATCGACCAGGAAACTATAAAGCACACCCATGAACACAATGGCGACAGCTTCTGTTGTCTTCAGCAAGCGATTTGTGTGTGAATCTGTCCCAGTGTTTTTGTCTGTCTTTAGTGATTGCTAGGCAGGAGTTTTTCACTTAAAAAAAAAAAAAAAAGGCTATATATATGTATTCACATATCTAAGCGAGCAGCATTACAGAAAGTGTGTGTTCCCCCCTGTACTCGTTATTTCACGGGTGGGGATTCACACGATCTGTGTGTTGTTTGTTTGGGAGTACAGCATGCCCGGTCAGCTCTCGAGGGGGCTGATTGTGAGCATTGCGAGCGTTTTCCAATAAGAACGCTCTGCTCCCGCCGATCACTCTTTGAGGAGAGTGGTTCGGCTCGCGCTCCCCGCGGCTCGGGTCCCGCTTCTGTCGAGGCAGAGCGGCGGCGCGTGTCGTGGGGATCGCGGGTGAATCTGACAGCGGGGTTTGAGACGGGCCTCGCCCTATCTCAGCCTTTAACTGTTAGATTCAGTGCCTCAGTTTAGGGTTGGAAGCACGCTCTGCGGTTTCTTCTGCCCAGGCTGTGGCATTAATATTGCAACTATCCAGTTCTGAGGAGCTGAATGTTGTTGGTATTAAAAATATAATAATAATATTATTATATAAACTATAAAATAAGGGGATTATGATATATATGATATATGATATATTCCCCTGAACAGAAATAAATGAGGAGCTTATGGAGGTGCTTACTCATGCTGTAGAAAAATTAAACATTGAGTGGTCAGCAGTTTGGCAGGAGTTTTTTATATAAAAATATTGTATAAACTATGTTTGCCTTCCCGAGTGCAACCTCCACGACGGTGCCTGCCATTTTTCCGGATCTCCACACCGAGGTGTCGAAGTCCTGGAAGAAAACGATTTCATACTGTATTTTTAGCCCTCAGATCTCTACAAAAATATTTTTATATTGCTGAGGCTTATTTACGGTTATGAGGCGATGCCTAGAAAAACTGGAGAGACGCCTACTGCCATCTCTCCGCTGAAACGAATTCGTCTTTTAGGCACCGGCATTTAAAGACAGGGACTGATGGGCGGGTCAGTCCTGGCTGTCGATAAGCTCCTCGCATGGGCGCAATAAAATCAGAGCTCTCAGATGAAGTTTTCGGGGGTTAAACTGATCTGAGGACAGTCATTATAGCCAAGTGGCTTCATCAAAAAAAAAAAAAAAAGTAGTTCTGACGCCACCGGTGTCAGGATGCTGAGGGTGGTCCCCACCGTGAGAGAAAGGTGTTCACTGCATCTGACGGTGCCCATTCTCTCACGGTGCCCTCAGGGGTCCCTTCTGCCAACCCCGCCTTCGCGTCGGGGCGTAGACGGGCCCAGCGAGCGCTTCCCGAGGGACGCTCGCCCCCTCTACAGAGTGTCGCGTCTTGTGCTCCCCCTGCAGTGGGACCAGGCGTGACACTCTCAACCGAGGTCTTCTGGCCATAAGACTGATCTGAGGACAGTCATTATGGCCAAGAAGGCTTCGTCTATGCTGAGGGTGGTCCCTACCGTGAGAGAAAGGTGTTCACCGCATCAGACGGTGCCCATTTTCTCCCGGTACCCTCAGGGGTCTCTTCTGCCAACCCCGCCTTCGTGTCGGGGCGTAGACGGGCCCAGCGAGCACTTCCCGAGGGACGCTCGCCCCCTCTGAGGAGGGGTTTAGAGCAGTCAAACCAGTTGTTTCCTGCCGGTGCGCCGTTACAGGGCGCTGTGTTTGCTGCTCAGAATATTCCAGAGGCCAGTCTCGAGAGGCTGGTACCCTTTGTAGATTTTCTGGCGGAGTGTCCAAAAGTATCTCAGTGGGTCCTGCATTCGATAGAGAAAGGTTATGATATTAGGTCTCCTCGATTCAGCGGGGTCCTGCCCACAGTGGTGGGCCCCGAGCAGGCTCTGGTAATGGGACAAGAGGTGAAAACGCTCCTTCAGAAGGAGGCTATAGAACGGGTTCCTCCTCCCAGCAAGGAGTCTGGTTATTACAGCCGATATTTCATCGTTCCAAAGAAGGATGGTGGGGTTGCGTCCAATTTTAGATCTGCGCCCGTTAAGTCGCTCAGTAGCAAGCTCTGGTTCAAGAGGCTCACTCTGAAGCAGATCGTGTCACAAATCAGATCCGAGGACTGGTCTGTCACGATAGATCTGAAGGACGCGTATTTCCATATCTCCATCCTTTCGCAACACAGGAAGTCCTGAGGTTCGCTTTCGGGGGCGAAGCGTACCAATATTATGTTCTTCCGTTCGGTCTAGCTTTATCTCACCGCACGTTCACGAAGTGGCGGCTCGGCATCGAGATGTCGTCCTCGCGCACTTCAAGAAATTGGGGTTGAGGCTGAATGCCAAGAAGAGTGTGTTATCTCCATCTCAGAGAACCTCTTTCTGGGGTCAGCCACAAAACAAGTGAAGCTAGGCCAGTTGCTCACTGTAAAGCAGTTCCAGAGATTGCTGGGTCTCATGGCAGCAGCGTCTAAGGTTATACCTTGCAGCCTGCTGTACACGAGACTATTACAGTGGTGGCTCAGAACCAAGGGGTTCTCCCTGAGGGGAAACCCCCTCCGCATGATCAAAGTTACATGGCGTTGCCTCCGTGCTCTGGTCATTTGGAGGGATCCTTGGTTTCTGTCCCAGGGACCTGTGCTGGGAGCTCTTTGTCGTCGTGTAACGCTAACGACAGATGCTTCCCTCACAGGCTGGGGGGTGATCATGAGTGGTCACCCAGCCCAGGGTCTGTGGCAGGACTATCATCGATTATGGCATATAAATTGTCTAGAGATGTTGGCAGTGTTTCAGGCTCTGAAACACTTCCTACCAGACCTCAGAGCTCATCATGTTCTTGTCTGGTCCGACAACACATCGGTAGTCTCTTACATAAACCATCAGGGGGGTCTGCGCTCTCGCCCGTTATACAATCTGGCTCGCCAGATCCTTCTATGGTCCCAGGGGAAGCTCCTCTCTTTGAGGGCGATTTATCTCCCGGGGTATTTAAATCAGGGAGCGGACATCCTGTCGAGGCAGGGGCCGAGGCCCGGGGAATGGAGACTCCACCCGAGGTGGTGGAGCTCCTTCAGATGCAGTGCGGTCGTGCCGAGGTAGACCTATTTGCGTCCAGGGAGACATCACACTGTCCACTGTGGTTCTCTCTCAGTCATCCAGCCCCGCGGGGTTGGACGCTATGGTACAGCCGTGGCCGAGGTCACGTCTGTACGCCTTTCCCCCGATTGCTCTGCTCCCAGGAGTTCTGGAGAGGGTTCGCCGGGACGGGGTCAGTCTACTATTGGTAGCCCCGTACTGGCCGGCCCGAGTTTGGTTTGCGGACCTTATATCTCTCCTAGACGGTTCTCCTCTGGAGATTCCGATCAGGAGGGACCTTCTCTCTCAGGCGAGCGGGTTGATTTATCACCCCCGCCCAGAGTTGTGGAAGCTATGGGCTTGGCCTCTGAGGGGGCCCAGCTCGTAGGTGCTGGTCTCTCAACCGAGGTTGTTGAGACCATCCTTCACTCCAGAGCTCCTTCCACGAGGAAGTTATACGCCTTGAAGTGGAGGCTCTTCACTTCTTGGTGTGGAGAACACCTGTTGGACCCAGTTAACTGCCCAGTGGGTGCAGTGCTGGAGTTCCTGCAGGAGCGTTTCTCCTCAGGGTTATCCCCCTCCACACTAAAGGTGTATGTGGCGGCGCTTGCTGCTTACCATGTCCCTTTCAGTGGAGTCTCTTTGGGGAGACACCCGTTTATAACTCGTTTCCTCCGTGGTACTTTGAGGCTGAGGCCTGTAGTCCGCACGAGGGTGCCAGCGTGGGACTTGGCCATCGTTCTAGAAGGTCTTTCCCTAGCTCCTTTTGAGCCTATTGAAGAAGTTTCTGAAAAGTTTGTTACTTTAAAGACTATTTTTCTTCTTACAATTTCTTCTCTTAAGAGAATCGGAGATATTCAGGCTCTCTCGGTTGCTCCTTCGTGTTTGGAATTTGCGCCTGGGATGGTGAAGGCTTTTCTCCACCCCAGGCCAGGTTATGTCCCTAAGGTCCCTACCAATGTGGCCAGACCTATAGTTCTGCAGGCCTTCTGTCCTCCTCCTTTTACATCGTCAGATCAGGAAAAACTTAATCTGCTCTGCCCTGTCCGGGCTCTAGATACTTATGTCCACAGAGCTGCCCTGTGGAGGAAATCAGAACAGTTGTTTGTTTGTTGACCCCACCTAAGAAGGGGTCTCCAGTGTCTAAGCAGAGGATGAGCAAGTGGGTGGTCGAGGCCATCTCACTTGCTTATGAGTCGGATGGTCAGCCTTCACCTTTGACTGTCCAAGTTCACTCTACCAGGAGTATGGTGGCTTCCAAAGCCTTATTGTCAGGCTTAAATTAAAGCATTTAAAGCATTGCCTAAATTAAAGCATTTAAAGTTGGGGATAAACCATAGGCTAATTATATTTAGAATACAGTAATATATAACTGCTTATAAAGGAATAAATATCAAGGAGTAAATCATTGAAAAATTCTATTGGTAAAAAAAATACAATAAAAAAAAAATGCAACTGGTCGACCAATAAGAATGTCAGTCGACCAAGACGGCATCGACCGATTAGTCGACTAAACGACTAAAGTTGACAGCCCTACTACAGTTACAGTTCTCTACAGTTCTCTACAGTTACAGTTCTCTACAGTTCTCTACAGTTACAGTTCTCTACAGTTCTCTACAGTTACAGTTCTCTACAGTTCTTTACAGTTACAGTTCTCTACAGTTACAGTTCTCTACAGTTCTTTACAGTTACAGTTCTCTACAGTTACAGTTCTCTACAGTTCTCTACAGTTCTCTACAGTTACAGTTCTCTACAGTTCTCTACAGTTCTCTACAGTTACAGTTCTCTACAGTTCTCTACAGTTACAGTTCTCTACAGTTACAGTTCTCTACAGTTCTCTACAGTTACAGTTCTCTACAGTTACAGTTCTCTACAGTTCTCTACAGTTACAGTTCTCTACAGTTCCCTATCAAAAGCTACAATCGATGCTGCGCTGCTTAGCGCATTGGGAACGTCTTTAACCGCGACCTGCTGTGAATATAGTGTGTAAACACGTCGATGGAATCGACCGGAAGTAATATAGCCTCGGTCGGTGACGTCATCGGCGTGCACCCGCGACGCGAGGCTATAAATAGATGAGCCACAGGTGCATCGTCAGGTCTTTTGTCTTCAGAAACCTCACTGTGTTGGTGTGCAAGCATCTATTTTCTCTCTGCTACAGATCTTTGTTAGGAGTTATTTAGCAAATTTATACCTGACAGTGTGCAGAATTTTCACTCTTTCTCATCTCTAAAGTTACATAAAGAGTTCAAAAAGTAAAAAGAGAAATGAGTCAGCAGGTTAAGCGTTGTGTCCCTCCATGTTCTCGCCCCATGTCAGAACTGGATACACACACTTACTGCTTTGTGTGTTTGGGGGAGGAGCATGCGGTCGCTGCAATGGAGTCAGGAGAGTGCGAGCATTGTGAGCTTTTCACTGTTAAAATGCTTCGCGCTCGTCTTGGTTACTTTCAGTCCGCACCCGCATTATCATCGTGGGGCTCCCGAATGGATTTGGCTGACGAGCAAGAGACGGGTCCGTCCCTTTCGCTTGCTTGTTCACCAGATCCACTCGTTCCCTCGCGTGATCCCGAAGCGCATCTCGGTGCCTCTTCGGCTCACGCGGGGGACGATAATGAATCTCTTGGGTCTACGGACTTCGAGCAGCCAACCTCTGAGCGTTCCTCACGCGAAAACGATAAATCTGTCGAGGAACTTCTCGAGGTGGTTCCTCGCGCGGTGGCCAGATTGCAGCTTGACTGGCCTCGTGAACAAGAGACCCCCAAACGCAGTAAGCTTGAGGATAGGTTTTTGTCCGGTGGCAAGGGGGAGGGACATCAACATCAGTCTCTCCCCTTCTTCGAGGACCTCCATGATGAGCTATCTAAATCATGGAGAAAACCATATACCTCTCGTGTTTTTGTGCCTTCGACGTCGACTTTTTCGACTATCGTGGGTGCGAAGTCACGAGGGTATGCGGAGATGCCCCAGGTTGAAGAGACGCTTGCCAGCTATCTCTCGCCTGGGTCTGCATCTTCGCTTAAAAAACCTACCCTCCCCTCTAAGCCGTGTAGAATAACATCTTCGCTAGTGGGTAAAGCTTACCAAGCTGCAGGTCAGGCTGGTGCTGCGCTGCACACAATGGCTGTGTTACAGGCGTACCAGGCTGACCTCTTGAAGGACCTGAGTGCGGGTACAACGATAAACGAGGAAGCGTTTTCTGAACTGCGCCGAGCCACAGACCTGTCTCTTCGTGCCACTAAGCAAACGGCCCGTGCTATCGGCCATTCTATGTCCGCTTTGGTTAGCACGGAGAGGCATCTGTGGCTCAACCTCACAGGAATTAAAGACAAAGATCGTGTCTTTCTTCTTGACTCTCCGGTTTCACCATCTGGCCTGTTTGGCGACTCGGTCAATTCAGTAGTCACCAGGTTCAGGGAGGTTAAGAAGCATGAGGAGGCGTTTGTTCAGTTCCTTCCTCGCCGCACTCAAGGGGAGGGGCCATCGGCCACCCAACCTCTCCCTGGTCCTTCAAGACCTAGGGAGGTTAAAAAGCAGAGCGTGGCGAGCCGTGCTCCCCCGAGTAAGAACTGGAGACAGGCTCGTCAGGCTCAGCAACCTCCCAAGCCAGACCTCAGGACTATCATCAATAGAAAGAAGAAGTCCTGATGGTCTGGCGCCCAGTCTGGTGGGGGTAGCCCCCCACGAGACGGGGTGCGTATTATATCTGACCGCCCCTTCTCGTTACCCCCACAAAACCTCTCTTTCCCCGCCACCTCTGGTGCTTCGGGGGGCAGCGGTTTCCAGCGAAATGTTAAATGTTCCGTTGCTCCCTGCTTTCATCCAGGGCACGGAACATCTAACATCCCCTCAAGAGGAAGTATTGAAACTGATACCACTATCAGAGAGTCTGGCAGCGTGGAAACTTCTGTCAGGCATTTCTGCTTGGGTATTAAGCATAGTACAAATAGGATACAGAATCCAATTTATTCATCGTCCTCAGCGTTTCAACGGCGTGGTCTTCACTTCCGTAAGACCGGAGCTGATGTATGTACTATCACAAGAGCTACAAACTCTTCTGAGCAAAGAGGCCATAGAACATGTTCCTCTGCCAGAGAGGGAGTCGGGCTATTACAGCAGATACTTCCTGGTCCCCAAAAAGGACGGGGGGTTGCGTCCAATCTTAGATCTTCGAGGCTTAAACCGTACAGTCAAAGTGCTCAAGTTCAAGATGTTAACCGTCAAGACGGTCGTGTCGCAAATTCAACATCACGATTGGTTCGTCACGATCGATCTGTAGGACGCATATTTTCACATACAAATATTGCCACAACACAGGAAGTTCCTGAGGTTCGCTTTCGGGGGCGAAGCATACCAATTTCGGGTTCTTCCATTCGGCCTAGCCTTATCACCCCGCACATACACAAAATGCATGGATGCAGCACTGGCTCCATTGCGACTCCAGGGCATTCGCATTTTGAATTACATCGACGATTGGTTAATACTAGTGCAATCGCGAGAGATGACGCTTCAACACAGAGACATCGTGTTAGCTCATCTGGTTTCTCTAGGGTTGAGACTCAACACCAAGAAAAGTGTTCTCTCTCCTGCCCAGAGAACAACTTATCTCGGGATCGTTTGGGATTCGATCACGATGCGGGCACAACTGTCTCCCGCTCGAATCGAGACCATTCGACTAACCATGAGCAAAGTCAGGCTAGGTCAAGATCGTACTGTGCGTCAGTATCAAAGGATGTTAGGTTTCATGGCTTCAGCATCCACGGTGATCCCTTTGGGGCTGTTGCACATGAGACCGTTTCAGTTGTGGCTAAAAGCCAGGGGATTTCATCCAAGGGCCAATCCTCAAAGGCAAATAAAAGTGACGCGCCGAGCGCTTCGTACACTATCGCTGTGGCTCAGACCCCGGTTCCTCGCCTTGGGTCCCACTCTAGGGGCGCCTTGTCGTCGCAAATTGTTAACGACAGACGCTTCCCTGTTGGGCTGGGGAGCGGTCTTAAGTGGTCGTCCGGCTCAAGGGGAATGGGAGGGTCATCAGCTTCTTTGGCACATCAACTGCCTCGAGCTGATGGCTGTATTTCTGGCCCTGAAATACTTTCTCCCTCAGTTGAGAGGCTGTCATGTCCTAGTGCGGATGGACAATACAGCAGCAGTCTCTTATATAAATCACCAGGGAGGTCTGCGCTCACGCAACCTGAACAGTATAGCGAGGCAGATTTTTCTCTGGGCCCAGGAGAAGTTCCTGTCACTCAGGGCAGTTTACATCCCTGGGCACCTGAATGTGGGAGCAGATTTACTGTCCAGACAGAAACTGCTGACGGGGGAATGGAAACTCCACCCAGAAGTAGTCAATCAGATCTGGACCAGATTTTACAAAGCGGAGGTGGACCTCTTCGGGGATAATATCTCTCCTCAACGGCTCGCCATGGGCGATTCTGGAGAGGAGGGACCTTCTGTCCCAGGTGGAGGGCACGATATTCCATCCCAGGCCCGACCTGTGGAACCTTCATGTTTGGCCCCTGATGGGTACCAACTGAGGGACACTGGGCTTTCGCCTGCCGTTATGGAGACCATTCTAAGTGCTAGGGCTTCCTCCACTAGAAAGAGTTATACCAACAAATGGGGTGTTTTTGAAAGGTGGTGTGTTTTACATAATGCAGATCCGGTCAATTGGCAGATTGCTTCAGTTCTGGATTTTCTGCAGGAAAAGTTATCATCAGGCACATGCCCCTCCACTCTCAAGGTTTATGTGGCCGCTCTTTCAGCTTGTCACGCCTTGGTGGATGGGGTAACACTCGGGAGACAGCCTCTGCTCTCTCGCTTCCTTCGTGGGGCCAGGCGACTGAGGCCTCAAGGAAGAACCAAGATCCCTTCATGGGACTTAGCTATAGTCCTCGAGGGTTTGGTTGACACTCCCTTTGAACCTATAGAATCAGCGTCTGATAAACTACTGACTCTAAAAATGGTTTTTCTAGTGGCAATAACTTCTTTGAAGAGAATTGGGGATATGCAGGCTCTGTCTATCTCTCCATCCTGCTTAGACTTTGCCCCTGGAATGGTGAAAGTGATTTTGCACCCTCATCCTGATTACCTGCCTAAGGTACCTTTCTCGGCTGTACATCCGGTCACTCTTGAGGCCTTCTGCCCTCCACCGTTCACAACGCCGGAGCAGGAGAGATCTCACAGACTTTGTCCAGTCCGTGCTCTTCAGGCTTACATCCACCGCACTAGCCAGTGGAGTAAGTCAGAGCAACTGTTTGTTTGTTATGGGGGCAGTAACAGGGGTGCTGCCGCCACTAAACAGACCATGTCACATTGGGTCAGGGATGCTATTGCTCTTGCCTATGAGGCGCGCGGTCAGGCTTCGCCAACGGGTTTGAGGGCTCACTCCACCAGAGGAGTCGCCTCCTCTACTGCTTTGGTAAGGGGTGCTCCCTTACAACATGTTTGTGATGCGGCAGGCTGGTCCTCTCCGCACACATTCATAAGGTTTTATAGTTTAGATGTTCATTCCACTCCGGGCTCTCACGTCCTTGAGTCGACATCTCAAGCTAATGTCTAGGTCTTTCTTGCGTTCTTGTGAGCACACCTACACAACCGTAAGGAGTCCAGACATCCTCAAGCACGGCGGCGTGGGTATTCTCGTTCCCAATGCGCTAAGCAGCGCAGCGTCGATTGTAGCTTTTGATAGGGAACGGTTCGGGTTACTTGACTGTAACCCTGTTCCCTGAAAAAGCGGAATGAGATGCTGCGCTGCATTGCCGCGCTGATGATGTCTCAGGACTGCTCTTCAGACAAAATATCCTGACGATGCACCTGTGGCTCATCTATTTATAGCCTCGCGTCGCGGGTGCACGCCGATGACGTCACCGACCGAGGCTATATTACTTCCGGTCGATTCCATCGACGTGTTTACACACTACATTCACAGCAGGTCACGATTAAAGACGTTCCCAATGCGCTAAGCAGCGCAGCATCTCGTTCCGCTTTTTCAGGGAACAGGGTTACAGTCAAGTAAGCCGAACCGTTCTCTACAGTTACAGTTCTCTACAGTTACAGTTCTCTACAGTTACAGTTCTCTACAGTTACAGTTCTCTACAGTTCTCTACAGTTACAGTTCTCTACAGTTACAGTTCTCTACAGTTCTCTACAGTTACAGTTCTCTACAGTTACAATTCTCTACAGTTACAGTTCTCTACAGTTACAGTTCTCTACAGTTACAGTTCTCTACAGTTCTCTACAGTTACAGTTCTCTACAGTTACAGTTCTCTACAGTTCTTTACAGTTACAGTTATCTACAGTTACAATTACAGTTACAATTACAGTTACAGTTCTCTACAGTTACAGTTCTCTACAGTTCTTTACAGTTACAGTTCTCTACAGTTACAGTTCTCTACAGTTCTTTACAGTTACAGTTCTCTACAGTTACAGTTCTCTACAGTTCTCTACAGTTACAGTTACAGTTCTCTACAGTTACAGTTATCTACAGTTCTCTACAGTTACAGTTCTCTACAGTTACAGTTCTGCTACAGTTACAGTTCTCTACAGTTACAGTTCTCTACAGTTCTTTACAGTTACAGTTCTCTACAGTTCTCTACAGTTACAGTTCTCTACAGTTACAGTTCTCTACAGTTCTCTACAGTTACAGTTCTCTACAGTTCTTTACAGTTACAGTTCTCTACAGTTCTCTACAGTTACAGTTCTCTACAGTTACAGTTCTCTACAGTTACAGTTCTCTACAGTTCTTTACAGTTACAGTTCTCTACAGTTACAATTACAGTTACAATTACAGTTACAGTTCTCTACAGTTACAATTACAGTTACAATTACAATTACAGGTCTCTACAGTTCTCTACAGTTACAGTTCTCTACAGTTACAGTTCTGCTACAGTTACAGTTCTCTACAGTTACAGTTCTCTACAGTTCTTTACAGTTACAGTTCTCTACAGTTCTCTACAGTTACAGTTCTCTACAGTTACAGTTCTCTACAGTTCTCTACAGTTACAGTTCTCTACAGTTCTTTACAGTTACAGTTCTCTACAGTTCTCTACAGTTACAGTTCTCTACAGTTACAGTTCTCTACAGTTCTTTACAGTTACAGTTCTCTACAGTTACAATTACAGTTACAATTACAGTTACAGTTCTCTACAGTTACAATTACAGTTACAATTACAATTACAGGTCTCTACAGTTCTCTACAGTTACAGTTCTCACAGACTACAACTTTCCATGGCTTTATCTTGCTGATTTATTCACAGATTTCACACCGAGTTGATTTTGGAATAGATAAAGTACATTGAGATTGAAGACAATTTTCTATATGTGTAGACAGGCAATCATAGTATGGATTCCTTATCCGGGTCTTTAGCAGAGCTTTCCTGGCGTCTCCCAGGGTTGTGGAGTTCTGTAATGGGGAAAGGTGTAGTTCACACTGACCAGTCTTTCGTCAGAACAACAGTTTTGTCAGCAACTAGGCTTTGTTTGCCTTTATTTAAGGCTCCAATAATCTTTTGGTGAAGTTATAGCAAGGAGCTTCACTTACTTTTCCAGATCACTCCGTGTTTCCAATAAAAATGTGAAAAGTACAACTGTTTATGTGCTAGTTTAGTGTGTTTGTCCATAATTATGATGAATACTGGAGATAGATATGAAGGATATACATGGATATTGTGTGATAAACAACTGTGTGTTTATATATAATCTTATTCTCATAGTTGGATGATTTGATGGCGGCTCTAGACAACACCAGGAAAGAGTTGGACGCCACAAGGCAGCGGCTGACCTCTACACAGAACACTCTGTGTGAACATGACTCGGAGCTGAGCCGGTTACGAGACCATCACAGTCAGCAGCTCACAGAGATCCTGCAGTTAAAGTGAGGATGAGAACCTCTCGTTCACCAGCGCTGACGTTCCTCTGGTTCCTCTCCTCTTTCTCTTGCTACCTTTCCTTCCTCAAGTCTGTTCTTCACATGAGCAGCGCCTCATGGCTCAAAAGCCACAGAATAAATTTTCCTTCCACTGTGAGATGGTGGAATGATCTCGCCCAATTGCGGATCATAATTGCGGCATTTTACCGTTTCTACAGATTAAAGTGAGCAGCACATCAAGCAATGGAGCGGTTCCCTCCTCAAACACTCAGGGTTGATGATGTGAATCATCTTTCAGAGCTATATCTATAATATTTTTATCTAGAGCCAAAAGTGCTTCATTCAAGCCCTTTCCGCTCACCGCGTGTTGCTTCTCTCTATCCCTCACTAATAGCGTAAAGCGCCGCATTAAGAGCTGCAGATGACACGGTTATTTAAACAACATAAGCAGAAACAGGTGAACAGCTAAATAGACACTTTCACTAAAACACTAAGTCCAGCGAATGCACTTATATTATCTCTTATCCACTGTTCAACTAAACCAGACTAAGTTCATGTGTGGCGTCTTCCATACAATGATAGAATTTGGACAATTATTTCGAGTTGGCAAGGAAAGAAAAACTTTGAAATTACTTGTTAACTTAGTTTTGTCCTCATGATGAGAGTTTTGATTATTAGATTATGTACTAAAGTAAAATATAAAAATGGTCCACACTTTTCTTAAGAGGTAAACCTGAACCTCCAGTCTCAGTCCCACGGCATTCTGTGTACCGAACACAAAGTCTGAATGTAAAATAAATAAATACCCTGTTAAAACATCTGATCTAGTCTATGTTCATATCCAGTAGGGAGAAATTTTTACTTTTAAAATAGACTTTATTTGTGTATATTTTTGGTAAAAAGCCTTGATCATGACTATTTTGAGTGGTTTTTTTTTTTCTTTCTTTTACAAATACTACCTCAATGGAAACGTGTAAGTATTCCAGAAAAGACTCCGCTGGGAAGGAGATATAGAGACCGGAGCTCCGGGAACTTTAATTGAAAACCCCTGATCCAGGCATTCACAGCATGTTGGAATTAATCACGAGTTTCCGTCTTGTAAAAAACGATCGGCCACAGATCAGAACCAGCTGATAATCACCTCCTTTTATTTGATACGTGGTCTATAAACTTGCACATTACTTTTATCTTACACAAAAGACATAAGCGTGTTTGGCATTGTTGCGAATGTGAAAAGCTAAATATTCTCCACCAGTTAGAGTTAAATTACACTGTGATTACAATGTGTGTATAATTCAAACTACAGTAGCTCCAAACCACATGACACTGATAACAGCTGCGGTTAAAGGATAGTTCACTTAAAAATGAAATTTCTGTCATCATTTACTCGCCCTCAAGTTGTTTCAAACCTTCTTTCTTCTGTTGAACACAAAGGAAGATATTTTGAGGAATGTCGTAACCAGACAGTAAACAGTAGCCATTGATTTCCCAGTACTACTATAGAACTCAATGGGGTCCATCAACTGTTTAGTTACCGACGCTCTTTAAAATAACTTATTTTGTGTTCAAAAGAAGAAAGAAATTCATACAGGTTTGAAACAACTTGAGGGCGAGTAAACGATGACAGAATTTTCTTTTTTTAAGTGAAGTATTCCTTTAAGTCCGCACACATGTGCTGTTCTCCTGCCCTCTCCTCTGAACACTCCTCATTACAGCTCAAGCTAATGACTGCCAGATACCTAAACAAGTAACCTGGTCTAATAAATAATGTGAACTCATTTGTGCTCTGGGAAAGAAATTGGGTTCTCAAAACAATGCTTTTGAATATGCACGGAAAAATGCAAACAAAAATAAGAGAAACGAATATTAACAATAGCCTACAAATACCTGCAGAATTATAGACCAAAAAATGCCTTCATGGTTTTTACGGTTGCGTAAAACAATAGTTTCTCTCTGTCTCTCTCTCTCTCTCTCTCTCTCTCTCTCTCTCTCTCTCTCTGTGTGTGTGTGTGTAGGAGAGATGGATTTGTTTAGAGAAGTCTAATGATTAAGGAAGCGGTTTGTTAAGATTCACTGCTGGACCTTTTGGGTAAAATTGTGCACCATATAAAGCCTAAATTCTACCGATCACAGGAAGACAGCAGGGGGTTGTGAGTTATCACCGAAACACTCCTGCTGTGTTCTTGATTGTGTGTGTGTGTGTGTGTGTGTGTGTTTACTGTATTTCATTTTTGTGTCTGCTTCTATTTAAGTAATGATTTACCGTATGCCGTAACCCCCCCTCACCTTCCCATCAGACAACAGGTTCTTCTGGCCGCCGGTGAACAAGATCCTCGAGAACTTTCTCCCGTCAGGAACACGTCGACTCCTGAAGACGGGATGAGCTTGAGGAGAGAGAAGGAGAGGTTCATGAATCACCCGAATCAGCAGGTCAGTTCATTCCCCCTGTGGTTTCATTCTTTCAATGTACGTGAATAATACATATGAAGTCATCCAGTCCTGTCAATCATCACTACGAGCCGCAGTCAAGAGACTATAGACAATAGACACTAAACCCGGCCGTCTCACACCTCTCTGGACCAGCGTCACACACACACTCACACACACACACACACACACACACACACACACACACACACACACTAAACCCGCCTGTCACACACCTCTCTGGACCAGCGTCACACACACACACACACACACTAAACCCGGCCGTCTCACACACCTCTCTGGACCAGCGTTACACACACACACACACTAAACCCGCCCGTCACACACCTCTCTGGACCAGCGTCACACACACACACACACACACACACACACACACACACTAAACCCGGCCGTCTCACACACCTCTCTGGACCAGCGTCACACACACACACACACACACACACACACTAAACCCGCCCGTCACACACCTCTCTGGACCAGCGTCACACACACACACACACACTAAACCCGCCTGTCACACACCTCTCTGGACCAGCGTCACACACACACACACACACACACACACACACACTAAACCCGCCCGTCACACACCTCTCTGGACCAGCGTCACACACACACACACACTAAACCCGCCTGTCACACACCTCTCTGGACCAGCGTCACACACACACAGGTTCACCAACAAGTGGAAGTTTTATCAGAAAACTAATCAGAAAGAAATCTCTGGAAACTAGCGAGATCGCAAAACCAACATGATAAAAGCGACCGATTGGTGGCATTTTTGTTGTTTACTTAAAGATTTAAAACCCGAGCACTGCTGTTTTACCACAGGTTTACAGTGAGAAGTGATACAGTGATCATAATGAATAAACTTGTGTCAAGATTGCACATTAGTCGCACAGAAATAAAGTGGTTTACCGTTATTTCACAAAAGAAAGAGAACACACGTGCTTACTTAGTTACAGGACAATATGTTTAGCACATTTAGAAAGAATGATAATTTCTACAATTTTTCGCCCAGAATATGAGGAGCTCAGCCTCTCTCTCAGTACATCTCTCCCAGTACAGTCATATTACAGTCAGAGAAACAGAGAAGCTCACGAAAAACTTGCTTTATTTTATGACATATTTGGAGCTAAATATAGATATCAGACAGTCCGGTATAAAGAGACGAGACATACTGACAGATCAAATAAAAACATGATTGTGATAGCCTATGATTAGTCTGAGTTCTTCAAGTGTTGTGGGATTCGTCACAGTCTCTGTTTCTGAATCACTTGTCCATGTTTGATGTTTCATTCATAAGTAGGAGCACAGTTTTGGTCAAACACTTAAATGTCCCGGTCATGGCTGGTTAGGACACCGTTTCAGAGCACTTTCCTTCTGGAATTCAGTGCATTTCATTACAGTCATCATAGCATTGCCTCATTGAATTATT
This sequence comes from Semotilus atromaculatus, assembly GCA_031834385.1. Taxonomy (NCBI): domain Eukaryota; kingdom Metazoa; phylum Chordata; class Actinopteri; order Cypriniformes; family Leuciscidae; genus Semotilus; species Semotilus atromaculatus. The sequence continues at coordinate 1,056,185 of JAULUF010000042.1, read as the reverse complement.
CACAAAGGTTTAATAAATATTTAGTAATAAACACTGCCCGTAACCAACATTAACGGTAACTAACATAATGTACTAAGCTATTAGACTGTTTGTGAGTCAGTGTCTGAGCAAGTTTTGTGGGAATGTTGTTTCTAGGACAAACAGATGACTTGTAAACAGCTGGGAACGAGAGAAGGAATTTCAGGGAAGTAGCCATTATCTGTTCACCACTGAGTCAGTAACTCTTCAGTGAGGAAAAGATGGGAACCGCTGTGCCATCGACACACATAATTATTGAATGAATGCTCTGTGACAAGAATTTTGAGAACATGTTTGAGGAGGCTTTACCTCTTCTGATGGACCATCACTGATTTTCTACAGATACCAACAATAATAATAAAGTACTTATAAGGTGTCTTTTGGTCCTGCTACTCTGTCTACTCTACTAACGTCCCGGGCATGACGTTAAACTGCGCCCAACGTGTTGGGAAGGTTACGGGTCTGACTAAGCGTGCAAGTGCAAACATCTTATTCCACCGTCACTGGTCGTTATTATACTGGGGATGGAAGACCGGGACGCAACGCACCTCTGCACGACAGTTGTCGGAGCCAAGAAAGTTTACCAACACAAACCCGTGAAGTGCCAATGGTCTATGGATTGAGCAAATGAGCGCACGAGCAGACTGCATGAGAGTCCTGCATGAGTATAAATATTCGGCAAAGGCGGATGAACCTTACAAGGACAACGGCACCATGCAATGCATGAGAGATCTGGGGAGTCGCATGCAAATTTAACCCCAAGAAACCAATAATGAATCTAGTTCTAAACAAATAAGCACCAACTGATTATTAGGGGCGACGTTCAAAATGTCTCGAATCCCTTGGGAGACACATGTGATAAGGCTACTGGAAAAATTAAATGGCTTTTAACTGCCAAACACAAAGTGACAATCGGTACGTGGAACGTCCGAACACTCTGGAAGGATGGAAGCTTGGAACTGCTCATAAAGGAACTTGAGCGTTTTAAGTGGGAAGTTATTGGCTTGTCTGAAGTACGAAGGAAAGGTTTATGTTTATGTTTATGTTTATTTCAAACCTGCATTCAAATTTCAAACAAATCAACATAACAAACTACATAACAAATTATACAGGTGCATGGTTTGAAAAGGAGGTGGATGAAGCAAATGCTTATATAATTCCAAACCCCCTCAGATTCAACACAAAATGCCATACAAAAACAATATACAAACAAAATAATTCAAGAGCAAAAGTATTCCTGTACAGTACATACAGAATAATAATTGTTACTATACAATTGGTATAAGACAAACAAGACAGAACAACACAGACACACCACACACCCTTACAAAAGACACTGGCCCAAACACTCTCTGCTTCAACACCCTCTCACCCCTAGCTTCATACTAAGGGCATCATTCTCTGTCCTCTACATATTTCCTTATAACATTTTTTTTAAACAAATATTTAAAATGAATTATATTAGGGCAGGTTTTTAATTCATCCACCAAATCATTCCAGAGCTTCACTCCTCGCACTGAAATACACATTGATTTTAGAGTGGTTCTAAACTTGGGCAAATGTTTGTTTTTATTTCCTCTTAATGAGTAACTATGATGAGCATCTCTATCACAAAATAAATTTTGAACATTGGGAGGTAAAGAATTTTGAGATGCCCTAAACATAATTTGAACCGTTTTAAAATTCACCACGTCCTGCAATTTAAGCTCTTCCAGCTCTACAAACAATGGATTGGAATGATGTCTGTAATGAACACCAGAGACAATCCTAATGGCCTTTTTCTGCAGAGTGATCAAGGGCTGTAAGTGAGTTTTGTAACAGTTCCCCCAAATTTCAACACAATAATATAAATATGGCATAATAAATGAATGGTACAGTAGAAGTCGAGCTTTAGTGTTCAATAGATGACAAGATCTTTTCATCATTCCAACACATTTAGCCACTTTTGTCCTCAGGTAGCTGATATGAGGTTTCCAAGAGATCTTGTCATCTATTATAACGCCCAAAAATGTGTTTTGTTGAACCTTTTCTATTAATGTGTCATCAATAACTATTTTAACAGGTATATTACATTTACGATTACTAAACAGCATAATTTTTGTCTTTTTCAAATTCAAAGACAGCTTATTAATATTAAACCAGGTTTTTAGCTTTACCAATTCCACAGTTACCGAGGCTAAAAGCTGCTCCAAATTGTCATCGGCACAAATAATATTGGTATCATCAGCAAAAAGGATAAATTTCATTTTCGTTGATATTTTACATAATTCATTGATATACATTAGGAATAGTGTAGGTCCCAGTATTGACCCCTGCGGCACTCCACACGTTATATCCAGAAACCCTGATTTACATTGATCAATCTCAACAATCTGTCTCCTCTCACATAGATAACTCTCTAACCATTTTTTTGCTATTCCCCTTATGCCATAGTCCTCCATCTTTTTTAATAAAATCTGGTGATCAATGGTATCAAATGCCTTTTGGAGATCTATAAAGATCCCCAAAACAAATTTATTTCTTTCAATACCATCTGTAATTTCTTCCAATAAATCAATTAATGCATGTGAAGTACATCTATTTTCCCTAAACCCATATTGACAATCGGATAGTAATTGGTGTTTATCAATAAAGCTTCGAAGTCTTTTGTCAAATAATTTTTCTAAAATTTTGGAAAACTGTGGCAGGAGGGAAACAGGCCGATAGTTATTAAAACAATGTTTATCCCCCAACTTTAAAATTGGTATGACTTTAGCAGTTTTCATTTGTAATGGAAAATGACCAAATTGAAAGGATAAGTTACAGATATATGTAAATGGTTTTATAATTTCTTCTGCAACATTACGAACAATTCTCATATCGATATTATATATATCTTGGGATATTTTATTCTTGCAGTCCCTAATTACTTTCATAACCTCCCTCTCATCGGTTGGAGTGAGGAACATGGTATTAGAATTTATATCAATTAATCCCTTAATCTGTTCATTAGTGGATGGAATTTTAAGCGCCAGATCAGGTCCAACATTGACAAAAAAATTATTAAATCTATCCGCGATCATTGTTTTGTCTCGTATGATTGTGTCATTTTCCACAAAATACTCCGGATAACATGAGCTGCTGGAACCACGGCCAATAACGGTGTTCAACACTTTCCAAGTTGCTTTAATATCATATTTCTTATTGATCAATAAATTAGTATAATATTCTCTCCTACTTGCTCTCAATATACTAGTTAATTTGTTTTTATATGTTTTATACTTATGTTCAGTTTCACTAGTTCTATACCTAAAGAATTGCCTATATAGAAAATTCTTCTTTTTACACGAGTTCGCAAGCCCCTTTGTTATCCAGGGTGTTTTTATATGTTTTCTTATTGTGAATTTTTTAATAGGACAGTGTTTATTATAAAGTGTAATAAAAATATCAAGAAAAGCATTGAATGCCGCATTTACATCGTACAATTTAAAAATGGATTCCCAATTTTGGCTTGCCAACTCGTTTTTCAGCGCTGTAATTAATTGGTCAGTTATGACTCTACGGTAATATTCACTTTGTACAATTTTAGATAATGTACAGTTAAGATCATATACCATGAACACTGGTAAGTGATCACTAACATCATTCACTAGCAATCCACCTGTTATATTATTGTCCAAAATATTACAGAATATGTTATCTATCAGTGTGGCACTATGTGATGTTATTCTGGTGGGTCTGGTGATCAGTGGGTACAAGCCCAACGAAAACATGGTATCAAGAAACTCATCTGTACATTTGTGTATATGGGTGTTTAACAAATTAATATTAAAATCCCCACATATAATATGTTTTTTATTATTAGTAGTAAATATTTTTTCAATCCATTCACTGAATATTGTCAAATCTGATCCCGGCCTCCTATAAATGCAGCTTACAATAATATTTCTATTTTTTGGAAGTACCAATTCTACAGTCACACATTCAAATAAATCATCCACCACTAAACACATATTGTCCACAATACTACAATGTATATTTTTATCTATATAGAGAGCCACACCTCCTCCTCTCTTATTAATCCGGTTTATGTAAAACATTTCGTACCCATTTATATCAAACTCATTTAATTTTTCGTCATTCAACCAGGTTTCTGAAATAGCTATAATATTAAACTGAGACTTAAACTGGTTCAAGTAGTCTTGAATGGCTTCAAAATTGGATTGTAAGCTCCTACTGTTAAAATGAATCAAAGAAATACTTTTATCTAGAATAAATGTTTTATCATATGCGCTATCAGTGTAATATAAACAGTCAGTTTTTGTATTTGAAAGAATATTGCTATCTGGATCAATTGAATCCATAAATGTTAGTAATTTATAATCAATATGTTCCGATAAGTTATTCATTGTTTCTAAGTTTGGTACATTTATATAGTAATCATCCTCAACTTCAAAGGAGCTATCAACACAATCAGGATTAGACATCTGGTATTATTTCAGAAACATGTTCGAAGGTAGAGGGTGTATAATCATCACAGAATGAGGGCCCCAGACACACAACAAAAACAAACACACAGCAACATAAACATTTGACGAAACACATACACATACTCACACTCACAAACCCACACACACACACACACACACAGACAATAACGTAGAAATAAGAAAAATGGAAAAAATAAAATAAATATGATGCCTAAGGCACTGACTATTGAGAAGTATTTTTTCTTTTATTAAGTGTTTATTGCTGCATTCTTAGAATTAAAACTAAAACAATGAAAGAGAAGTAGAATTTTTTTTTTTTTTTTTTTTTTTTTTTTTTTTTAATAACAAATGTAATGCGGGTAACTCACAACGTCATCCCCAACTTCTTTACGACAATTCGCTGCAGCCCTGGTGTATTACATACGTTACTTTACGGCAAACACAAAAATGATGAACTCACCAAGCTACAGCCACCTATACCACATCGTCCTTGACAAGGAAAAAACAAAACAAAAAAGAGTCCGGCTAAGCCCAGCCGTTTATAGAACAATAGTCCTCGACTGTTACGTGCTCACTGTTTTTTTTTTTTTCTGTTTTTTTACGTTACTTACGTTACGTCCCCTCAGGGAGGTCACAATAAAACTTCTCAGCCTCCTTGGGACACCGAAAAAGTTTTGTTTTCCCTTCCACGATCACCCTCAGCGTGCTGGGATACTGCAGGGAGTACTTGATATCGGCGGCACGCAGCTTTCTCTTCACCGTTTCAAACTCTCTACGTTTTTTCACGAGACCCGGACTGAAATCCGGATAGATGTAGATCGTGAATTCTCCCATCTTCAAATTCCCCTTCTCCCGGGCCAGTCTCAGGATCTTCACCTTGTCCTGGAAGTTCAAGAATTTTACCAGGATAGGTCTTGGATTTTCACCAGACCTGGGCGAGCGAACGAATATTGGCAAGCGATGCGCCCTCTCCACAACAGGCGCCACGGGGAAATGTTCCGTCCCGAAGAGCATGGCAACCAGCTCTCCAATGAAAGCGACCATGTCTCCCCCCTCTTTCCTCTCCGGTATATTAATAAAGCGCAGATTGGATCTCCTACTCCGGTTCTCAAAATCCTCCATTTTCTCCTTCAGGTAAGAATTGTCCTTTTCCAGAGCACACACTCGCTCCTCCAGGTTACCAATCGTGTCCTCATTTGTGCTCACTCGTTGCTGTAACTCATTGATTTGTCCAGTAAGAGAGCTCAATGACTGTTGAATGTTCATTAGGCCTGCCTGAACAGACCCAATTTGAATGTCCAAATGGTCTTTTACTTGAATTGTCACTTGCTCTTTCACTTGGTGCAACGCTTCCCAAATGGATTGAAGCGAGATCTCCGCCATGACAAACTTGGAATAGCGTCCTTAATACTGCTGTTGCAGCTAAATCTTCAAGTATTATGTATAAAGATTTGCTCATTCACTCCGACAAGTGGCTGGCGGTATCTCAGTAATTTAGCAGCAGTTATAATTAAAATAGTCAGTTGCCTACATCAGGCGTTCAGGCAGCAGCGGCCATGATGCAAGGTCACGGGACAGTTGAGCATGAGGGTTGCAAGCTCCTGCTCTCATGTAACAACGACAAACGGCAAGGAGGAGTAGGCATTTTGCTATCAAGAAATGCTGCGAAATGCTTGATTGAATTTCATCCAATCTCAGCAAGAGTAATTGTGGCGCGTTTCCACGCTCAAGGCCACGATACTACCATCGTCCAAGTATATATATGCTCCGACGAGTACGAGCACTGACGACGAATTGGAAAAATTTTATGCTGCACTCCAGAGTGGATTCAATAAAGCAGGAAAAAACGATATACGCATCGTGATGGGAGACTTCAATGCAAAAGTCGGGACAGACTTTGAAACGTGGAAGGGAGTTATAGGCCATCATGGATAGGGTGAAGACAATGAAAGAGGTGAACGACTCTTGCAATTCTGTCAGCTGAACAAACTGTGTATTAGGGGTGACCCCGAATAGTCGAAGATTCGATGCATCGATAGGAGGAGCCTGATTCGACTACCAATCTCACGGTCGAATCTTCGCAGAGGTTATATTGGTTGCTCAATAACTGATTTCACATAGAACTACCGGTTTTCTGTCAATACGTTAATATAGGAGCCTATCATGATAATGCTGTAAACAAAAATGTGCAAAGAAAGAAGCTTTTAATAAATATTTTTAACGTGCGGCAGCGGGAATAAATCCAAGCACCCTGTGACAGATTAAAAGTTTCACGTTTGATCCGTGACCGACAGAGACGCACCTCTTTCGGTCACGGATCGAAAGTGAAACTTAAATCTTGGCGGCAGGGATTTAAATCTTTAAAAATGTCTGGGATAAGAACATCGAAAGTGTGGATGCACACCATCAGAAATTATATTCTTCAAGGCTGGATTTAGCATCAGGAAAACGATGATCGCACTTCTGCCGGACAACGTTAACAAGTTGGTTTCTTTATAATAACGGTTTTCTATGGGAGGAAAATTAATGTTTAATTAAACGTGTTGCGTTCAAATTCTAGGCTCATCTGCTTTTCTATAGGCTATGCTTTATTAATAAGGTGTGTACAGAATTAGATTTTTTAATATAACTGTCTTAGGACATTAAGCCGTTAAACGTTTTTCACGTTAAGCATTTTAGAATGTATTTTTTTTCCGCGCACTGCACACACAATTTGAAAAGACTCAAACGGACACAGAGACTGGATTTTTCTCTCTCGATCAGGTAACGTTAGGGTAAGTGATCTCAAATCATTTCAGCCGGTTCTAATGAGATGTTTGGATGCTGTAAACATTTTTAGCTAAACTGCCACTCCAGTTTAGCGTGTAGCTATTGTTGTTTCTGCAGTTAAAAAGACAAAGTTGACAATTCTGGCTATAGTTCCGTTATTTTGATAATTTCTTTATTTTTACTTTATTTATTGATCACTCAGGGTTATCTAAATTAACTATTTATTGCTTGTGTTTTGAATATATGTTCCCCTGCACTTTAGGCACTTTGCACACATTTGTTCTGCATCTTGTGACTTGATTCTGACTTATTTCGTTTTGTATTTTATTTATTAGAAAGGTATATTCTGTTCTTATTTAATTCTGTAAATTAATTGTTGATTATTTTTCGGTGCCTTGATGTTGCGCTCTCTTAGAGCCTGCTCGCACAGGCAATTTAACCAATTTAATTTGATTTGCATGTGAAATACAAATCCTGTCTGCAGTGTGGCCTTTCTGCAGTTATTTCATAGTTTTATTGATCCGAAATGTTTTTATACATTTGCTTCTATATCTTTGTGTGATGTTCTGTACATTGCGGCATTAAAATGTTAAAGCCCCGCCCCCTCCCCAACCCCCCGCACATGATTCGACTATTAGTCGACTATAGGGAAGAATTGGCGATTCTAATTCGACTATGAAAATCCTTAGTCGGGGACACCCCTACTGTGTATTATGAACACATGGTTTGAACACAAAGATACACAGAAGTGGACGTGGGCAGCACCCGAGAAAACATCGCCCGTAGCACCTGGTTGTAAAAACAGAAAAGTTTTCAGTGCAAGAAACATGATCGATTTTGTAATGGTAGATCAAAGATGGAGAAGTTCATTCACAGATACTCGCAGCTTTACTAGTGCAGTGCAGTGATCGGATCAACAGATCACAACTTAGTTTTAAGTAACATCAAGGTACGGTTTCAAGTTCATCGGGCCATTGGAACAAGAACAAGAATCGACATAGAAAAGCTGATCCAGCATGCCTACTGTGAGGCTTGAATATCAGATAGCCTTAGCAAATCAATTCGCCATGCTTGAGAACCTACCAGAAGATGTGGACAAAGCACTAGATGTAGTAAACTCTAACATCCAAGAAGCAGCGAAAGAAACAATTGGGTTCGTAAGGAAGAATAAAAAACTAACATGGGTTAGTGAAGAGGTATTGTTGCTCACTGACCAAAGAAGAAAGGTGAAGGCACAGCTGAATGCCAGTCCAAGTCTAAAACCCAAGTACAATCAATTATCTAAAGACATTAAAATGGGCCTAGTTAGATGTCGTCAAGAATGGACACAGCGGCAATGCGCAGAACTCGAATCAGCCAGTAGAAAAACTTACTTGCGAAAGCTATTCAGCAAGGTAAAAGAGATTTTGGGCGGACTGGCACTCAAAGTTCGAAGCGCAAATGTCAAAGATGAGACAGGCAAGCTGCTCTCGAGTGAAAATGAAATCAAGTCTAGGTGGCATAGGTATTGTAAGGACCTCTACAACCAGAATGTGTCAGTGGATAAAAGTGTGCTCGATGAACTCTGGCCTTCGAGTTTACACAATGACACAGAGCCGGACATTTTAGAGTCGGAGGTGAGAGTGGCAATCGACAATCTTAAACAACGCAAAGCATCCGGAGTCGATCGTATAGAAGGGGACTTAATTCGGCTAGGAGGCCAGACACTAGTTAAGGTAATGCACAACATCTGCAACAAAATATGGAAAACCGGGCAATTCCCTAAACTGTGGACACAGTCCTTGATAGTAGTCATCCCTAAAAAAGGCGACACAACAAAATATGAGAATAATAGAACTTGTCACGCTAGTAAGATTATACTGGAAATCTTACGCAGCAGGATGAAACCGCGTATCGAAGGGCTGATGTCAGAAGAACAAGCCGGCTTTAGGCCAAGTCGGGGTACAATCGAGCAAATATTCTCACTAAGGTTATTGGCAGAAAAATATACCAAATTGCAAAATGGCGAGCTGTACATGATCTTCATTGATTTCAAGAAAGTATTCGATAGAGTGTGGCATGAAGCGCTTTGGGCAATCTTGCATCACTACGGTTTGCAACCAAAGCTGATCGGTTTGTTGGAAAATCTATATAAACGAGCCGAGAGTGCAGTAATCGTGGGCCATGATACAACGGAATGGTTTAAACAAACAGTCGGGGTTAGACAGGGTTGCATAATGTCACCAGATCTATTCAACCTGTATCTGGAACACATCATGAGACTTGCCCTAGATGGACAAAACATGGAAAATGTCAGAGCCAGTGTCAGCGGAAGGCAGCTCAGCAACTTAAGATTTGCCGACGACATTGGTCTCATAGCTGAAACTCTGCAAAATAGGCAAGTATTAATCGATCGCGTAAACGAGGAGAGCACCAGTTTCGGACAAGAGATCCACAATACAAAGACTGAATGGATGCGGGTAAGATCAACCCCTAAAGAAGGCGAGGTAATTGAACAACAACACGTCTTGCTGAGAGGAGAACCGCTCACGGAAGTAAAGACCTTCAAGTACCTGGGAGCAACAATAGCTGCAAATGGAGACTGTATGCTAGATATTCGCATCAGAACTGCGACAGCGCTCAGTTCAATGGGCGATCTCCAAAAGACATGGAAAGGCAGAGGAATCAGCATACATACCAAGATTCAATTCAATTCAATTCAAATTTATTTGTATAGCGCTTTTCACAATACACATTGTTTCAAAGCAGCTTTACAGAAAGTGCATTAGAAATGTACATAGAAAATACAGTTAGTTCATCATGTATTAATTTAGGGCATAACATATCGCCGGCGTTGAGTCGTCTCTTCACAGGCGTCGAGTCGTCTCTCCACAGGCGTTTAGTCGTCTCATCAAAGGCGTTTAGTCGTCTCATCACAGGTGTTTAGTCGTCTCTTCACAGGCGTCGAGTCATCTCTCCACAGGCGTTTAGTCGTCTCATCACAGGTGTTTAGTCGTCTCTTCACAGGCGTCGAGTCATCTCTCCACAGGCGTTTAGTCGTCTCATCACAGGTGTTTAGTCGTCTCTTCACAGGCGTCGAGTCGTCTCTCCACAGGTGTTGGATCATCTGAAGTCGAACGCTATTTACCTCGGGACTTGCGTCCCGAGATAACAGCAGAAAGCCAAATGAGAAATAATTAGCGTAGCTGATGTTCATAATATTAATGCATTCGATCTGAGCCTCGAACAATATCAGGAAGGTTATTCCAGAGTTTAGGAGCTAAATGTGAGAACGCCCTCCCTCCTTTAGTGGACTTAGATATCCTAGGAATGACCAGAAGCCTCGAATTTAGTGATCTTAAAGAGCGCGATGGATTGTAGGGCGATAGAAGATCCGTTAAATAGACTGGAGCTAAACCATTTGGGGCTTTATAGGTCAGTAGCAATACCTTGTAATTGATACGGAACTTAATAGGTAACCAATGTAGAGATGATAAAATTGGTGTTATATGATCATATTTTCTTGACCTAGTAAGAACTCTAGCGGCTGCATTTTGGACTAACTGTAGCTTGTTTATTGAGGATACAGGACAACCAGCTAATAAAGCATTACAGTAATCTAGTCTCGAGGTCATGAATGCATGAACTAACTTTTCTGCATCAGAAACGGATAGCATGTTACGTAGCTTAGCAATGTTTCTAAGGTGGAAAAAGGCTGTTCTTGTAACATATGAAATATGATTTTCGAAAGTCAAGTTGCGGTCAAGTATGACACCCAGGTCTTTTACTGTAGTGGATAAAGTAACAGGGCATCCTTCTAAATTAAAGTTGTATTGTAAGGGATTTTGTGGGTAGTTTTTTGGACCAATAAGTAATACCTCTGTTTTATCTGAATTTAATAGCAGGAAATTACACGTCACCCAGTATTTTATATCTTTAAGACATTCTGT